>CAUYRH010123623.1:0-10871 GCA_963574655.1 Perodicticus potto
AGACACCTGTGCCTTGGTGTGTCCTTCACTTTACACTTAGGACTAAATGTGGAACCCCCATTTCCTATGCCTAGGTCAATTTCTTGTGAATTTCCTAGGCCTCAATTCCATGAATGGACTGTATCCATTCATTGATACACTCATTCACCTTGCCACAGGTGGAAGGGACTGTATTCATTTGTTTCCTGGCCAAGGAACCCATACACCTATATATACCCTGAGGCTAAAGGCCTAAAGGAGGAGACAGGGAAAGATTGGGAGAGGAACGGAGAGAGCTTCTCTCCCCACTTGAATTCTCTCCCTCTTACCAGGAGCTTTAGTGTTTTCTGTATTCTTTTCTGTAAATAAATTCTGTCTTAACCACTGGGGTGGGGGGGAATAATGTAATGAAGAATAATAAAATACATGTATTTTTTAAAAAAAAAGAAAAACAAAATGCTGCTCTCAATATTTTTATCATAGGTCAAATATCAATGTGCCACCAGATAAGTTAAAAAATGTAACATTGCCAGAATCTCAAAAGGTCTGTCATAAAACATCCTGATGACTATATATGTCTTTCTCCTTCCAAATGTAGTCCCTATCTTTGCCATTACACTAATCACTTTCTTACTTCCATTATGAGAGTTACCATAGAAGCAGGAATTCTTAAACACTACAAATCAATTGTGTCTGTTTCCTTAGATTTTGATATAACAAAATCATACATCATCTGCTCATTCGTGTCAATATTATTCACTCATCATTACATTTGCAAAATTTATTCATACTCGTATTGTCGTTTGTAGGTGCATTTCATTAACTTTCATTGATCTTTGGTATTCTGTTAATTAAATAGACCACAATTTAATTAACCATTCTACTCTTAATGTACATTTGAATTGTTTATATTTTTTATTAAAAGGAACGCTACTGTTAGCATTTTGAAACACATCTTTTGGGAAATGTGTGAATGCATTTTAGTTGAATAAATAACCAAAGTACATGGATGCCTCATAAAGTCTATCAGTTTTCAATGATGATGGATAATTAAAAACTCTTTTCTGAACTGTTTATAGTAACTTGCCCTCTACTCAGTAGTTTTCATTCCTTTTCAACTTCAGCAACACTCAGTCTTAACAGCCATATTTATGCTTGAGTTTCTGGAAAGTATCTAGTGCTGTGTCTGTGTTGTCTCATTTAATTCACATTATCTTCACTATTAATGACATGGACCATCATTTCCATTATGCATTATGTCCATTCGCAAACCTTTCCCCAGGTCTCTTCTCTGCATTTTTCTGTCCTGTTTACGCTCAGGAGTTTGAACTCAATGGGCTGCAACTCTATACCTTACTTGTATTTAAGTACTGGGTTAGATTTTGTTAATAATAGAATTTAGCAGAAAGTAGAAGTGACTATGGGAAAAGAAATTAGGATAGTTATTTTCCCCATTGGTAATGACAGTGTTCTAAGGTTACACCTTCTCGTACCTCTCTTCTCCGCTCAAGGTCTTCTCATGCTCTGGCAGCACTGTCCTCTGCCACTGCCCTGTTGAGGACTCCTTGTTGTTAGCCCTGAGCATTTTACCATTCCTATAGCTAGCAAAGGCATCTGTAAATAATATTTTTCTCAAAATCTTGTAAAACACTTTAGTGTGGCATCTCCTTTCTACTGGACACCCAGTAGTTCGGTCACTGGTATTAGGACTAATCCTGTGAAGCAAACTTTAGAAATGGTTCACTCAGTTATTTGAAGAGTGTGCTTTCTTTGTGAATAGAAAAGGACCCTTTCAATTTGCAGCATACAGCGGCAACACTTTTTTTTTTTTCCATTCACCTGTTAGTCATCGGATGGACTGACGGTGGAGGTCAAGGCTTTGAGGGATAATGTCACTGTGACAATTAATGGCTTAAGCAACAATACAGATTTTGGTCATTTTAGTGTGGGATGATAATTTAAATCTTCCCAGAGATCCACAAAGAGAAAAAGTTGAGTTCAGTATTGAACTAATGCAAGGATGGCCAGAGTAACAGAAAGTAACTGTGTAAGGCTTAAGAGAATTTCTTTTCTACTATAGCAATTGAGTGTATTATTAATATCTGATGACCAGTTCTGAAACATAATTGTAATAGATTTCATTGGCACCAATTCAATGCACAACTCTGTTTTGCCTGTTGCCTCTCATGCTGAGGTAGTGCACTGGCTGGGAAGGACTGGCATCCTGGTACTTGAAATTGCCTTATTTTGTAGATGAAAGGGGATTGAGAAGTGTCAGTTTTTCCCAAGCCTCTCTTGCAGGATGAAGGAGTTCTTCACCCTGTGGGAACCAAGAATCCTTCCTTTGTATAAAACCTTTCCACTTGCTTCACCTATGGAAGTTGTCTCCAAAGTGATATTTATCTTCTCTTATTTTTCAGACTTATAACTAGAGCTAGATCTAATGAGTCAAGACAAAAACAGACAGTCTCTGGAGATGAAAATGCAAATCAAAGAATTACAGGCAAGAAACATTCTGGGGAACATGCTGGAACAGATTCTTAGAGCATTAGTCAAAGAGAAACAAAAAATAAGATGAGCACTTAGAAAAGATTTATCAATAAGGGTGTACCCCACAGGTGTAAGGGGAGTACTTGGGAGTGGTGATGATTGTACGTTGAGCTGCTATTTGAAACATGGACTAAACTGGTGCCTCAACTAAAGGATTCTGAAGGCTCATGGAGATGGGAATTAGGGGTATTATTATTTGTATTCTCCCCCAAAATTACTTGTATATAATTCCCAAGATGGTGCAGATGACTGGAATTAAAATATACCTTATTGAGGGCAGCACCGTATCCTCGAAAATCTTTCATGGAGACAGCCTCTTAGCATCTCTGTCAACTCATAAAAACAGATTCTTAGCTGAAAAGAAGATTACAGTACAGAATAAGAACAAAATCACTCCTCATTGAAAATCACTGGCTGAGAGAACAGGCGTCTCCACTTATTTAAGAGAACAGAATGCAATTTGGTAGTGCAAATGAAAGCACCCCTGTTTTCTCCGACTATCTTAATAAAGAGACATTTACTCAAGTCGAGAGTTGGGAAATAATTGGTTAGTTACTACTGCTGAAAAATGTCTTTGTTGAAGGAAGGATATAATAAAACAAATAATTAAAGTAATAACTTTTATATGTGTGCAATTATCTTTTTTCCCAGCATTCCCTTCTTACAAAGTTGAAGTATATCATAGCATTTACATCTTCATTTGGAAACCTAGAATTCTGTAATTAAAAAATGTGAATTATGTAAGTAGTGAGTAACCTTTCTTGAGATTAATTAAGGAGAAAATGAATGATGTGCAGCCTCTAAAAAAAGAAATCCAAACAATGGAAGGGAAGAAACAACTTTGGATCTTATCATTGTGATCATTATGATCCGGGACTATCCATATACTAATTTTATCAAAATATTCACTATATAAATAATAATAAGAAAAAATATCTGTGATTTAAGCCCTTATGAGACAGGTGCTATGATACTTAGTTTACATCGACTACCGCAAGTAATGTGTAGAACATCAGAATCCCTGGGAGAGACACAGGCACCAGCAATGACCCATTGAGAGGCGGCCCTGCTGAACAGTGGGGGGAACGTGGCCACCCCAGTGGCCTGGAAGGCAGAGTTTGTAGCCAATGGGGATTATTCTCAAGCCTTCAGGTTTGATGGTATTGTCCCTATTCAGTTTGGACTTACCTGAGACCTAGCTCTCTTTTCTTATTTTCTGTTTTTCCCTTTGTAAAGGGAATACCTATCATATGCACACTCCAACACTGTATTTTAGAAGCACATAACACATTTGGGTTCACAGTTTCACAGCTGGGAAATAAATTACCTCAGA
Source organism: Perodicticus potto (assembly GCA_963574655.1). Lineage (NCBI taxonomy): Eukaryota > Metazoa > Chordata > Mammalia > Primates > Lorisidae > Perodicticus > Perodicticus potto. The sequence goes on from CAUYRH010123623.1 coordinate 3,863, forward strand.
ATGAATCACACCTTGAGGCTCACCATACCTGACTTAAATAATATTTAGATGAGACTTTGGGCTGTAGATTTTTGAGTTGATGCTGGAATGAATTTAGACTTTTGATACTGCAGTGAGGCAATAAAAGCATTTTTTTCACATGGAAAAGGCAAACATTTGGGGGATCCAGGGGCAGAATACTATAGACTGAATGTATGTGTAGCTCAAAATTCCTATGGTAGAAGCTTAACCCCCAAAGTGATAACATTAGGATGTGAAGCCTTTAGGTGGTGATTAGGTCATAAGGGTGCAGCCCTCATGAATGAGATGAGTGCCCTTATAAAAGAGAGCCCCAAGAGCTCCCTCGTGCCTTTGCTATGAGGTCATAGCAAAAGGGAGCTATGGATGAACCTGGAAGTGAGCTATTACCAGGTGCCAAGTCCATCAGTGCCTTAATCTTGGACTTCCCAGCCTCTAGAACTGTGAGAGATAAATTCCTGTTGTTTAAGTCACTCCGTTTATGGTATCTTATTATAGAACCCTGAACACACTAAGACAGCATCCTGTAAGTTCTGTTACTCTCGTCATGTCCCTTGACAATAAACTGAAACCCTAAGTCACTTGACAAAAGTCAGCTTGCAAATGGGTGAGCATAGGGAGACTGTTAGAAAACAAGCACTTGACCAGAACATTAGCCAAGGAGGTAGAAAAAAAAAAAGTGCTAAGGAAGTACTAATCAGAGGTAGCTCTAGGGAAGTGCATTAGTATAAAAGTAACACCCAAATCATAAAATTCAAGAATAATTGAGCCAAATACAGGATGGAAAAACAAAGCTTAATGTGTGTATCTCGAGGAAAAAAATTACAAAAATTTAATTGAAATGGGCTACGTGCAAAAGAAATTGTTGCTGTCTACTTAACATCCATTTACTCCATTTCCTTAGAAAAGAATTATATGTTACATGTTAGCTATTCCTTTCTTTAGTTCAGACATAAATCCTAACAGTTTAAAACTTGTTTTCTTTATAAACAGGTGGTTTAGTAGTGATGGCATCAAACCATCATCTGCAGATAAGATGTAAGACAAATTTTGCTAGGGAATTATGGAAAATATTTCCTTTCCTTCAGAAAGAAATCTGCAGAAAGATAAAGTCACTTCATTCATTGGGCAGGGTAACATCTGCATAAATCCCTGGAACTGCAGAACCCAAGCTGTGGAAGTAAAATGAAAATGTAAAACATCAGAGAGAGAAATGGAAAGAATTTGCATCTTTCATGTCATAGAGCTTCAGAATTAACAGCCAAAGAGTCCATCAGCCTTTAGACATTCCATTAAATGTTATAAAGAATTATAGGTTAAGTCATTGAAAGTTGTTTTCAAAATTTATAAGCAAAATTATTCAAACTAAAACAGGTATTTATTAAAAAGTCATTTTGGGTTAAATACAGAAATTAGTGTTTACCTAATAGAAGCCCAGTTATTAGTTTAAACATTTTCACGTTGTACTTAGCAGTATATCTTCATTGCTTTAAATTTCACAATTAAAAAAGCCATTGTGTTTATCATAAATCTTATATCAGTGGTTTATAATGAAATACAAGCCAAATAAAATCTCATAAAATAACATGCTTTTCAGAAAAAAGAATAGGACATACCACTGATCTCTTACTCAAAGTTTGATATGTAGAGAAAAATTTTATGAATTTTAAATCCTTCTACATCACTTTTACTCAACTTATATAGGAATGTTATAATTTACAAACATATATTTTAACCAAAGTAAGATTACTAAGATAGTAATCTTAGTAATCTCTCTTTATATGTCCATAAATAATGCTTTCCAAGACTTCCATTCATTCCCAAAATTACTTTTAAAGTCTTTACATATATAGACATTTATATGTGTCAAATGTGGCAATTATACAAGTAGTCGCAGAATATAATTTAAAAAACTATCTCTCGTGTGGCTTGTGTAGCTTAGGCCTCATATTAGTCAATGCTGTGATTTATTGAGAGATCAACCATGATAAAGGCAAAGGAAATAGAGCATGTACAATGGCTTGAATGGAAGCACAATGATAGTATTGATAAAAGAAAATGAGTGGATTTTTTCAGCAATTACAGTAAACATCATAACAGTCATAATTGAATGAACATCACACAGTAAATGAAAGGCAGCTATGGACTATTTCAGTTTTGCTTCTAGGAAGAGTGAGTAATAATCGCAGGAGTTAATGGGGTATTCACTGACTCATGAAAGTTTAGCAAGTAGAAATGAACCACTCATTTAGCATCCAAACCACTCTGAAGCCGTACTTGTGGATAAATTGAACCATCCATCCATGGGGCTCAAGTAAGATTCAATATTGACTTTAGTGTACACTATCAAAAACCATCCAGGTGAATCATGGCCTTATTACTTCTTATAAGAAAGAGAACTTGAAAAATCTTAAAAGAAGAAGTTGGTGAACCAAACTAATGAATTGTGTCTCACACACTTGAAGACTTTCAAATATGTAAATGTCTGAAATTTATTTTAAAAATGTAACCACATACCTGTACTATTTGCCTGGAGAGTTGAACTTATAGACACTTTTCTCATCTTCCACATTTTTGTGACAGATTTGCCTGTGAAGTAATTCTATCCCCCATCTTCCATCTTGCATTTCTAAAAACTTAATCTTTAGAGCTGGGTGCGGTGGCTCACGCCTGTAATCCTAGCACTCTGGGATACTGAGGTGGGTGGATTGCCTGAGCTCACAGGTTGGAGATCAGCCTGAGCAAAAGCGATACCCTGTCGCTAAAAATAACACTGTGGTGAGTGCCTGTAATTCCAGCTACTCGGGAGGCTGTAGCAAGAGAATTTCTTGAGCCCAGGAGTTTGAGGTTGCTGTGAACTGTGACACCACAGCACTCTACGAAGGGCAACAAATGAGATTGCATAGCTTCTCAAACCTTGTAATCAGGGGGGGAAAAAAAAACTTGAAAAACCATCTAGAGGTAACATTTGTAAATTTTTGGTTTATTTTGTTCATGTACGTGTCACTTTAAAATAATTAAAATGCTTCTTAGGTATATTTTAAGTCAGGAATAAAACCCACTAACCCATTAATATTTTTAATGTGCTTTTACTGAAAACAAATTTATTATCACACCTTGAAATCTTGTAAGGTTGACAGATTAAACAGAATTAGTTCTTACACGGCTAACAGCTATATAAATGGAACTTCAGTTATTAAATAAACTTTCTCAATCTTCTCTCATTTTGCTTACCAAGTGTTCTAGCTTTAAAAATACAAATAATCTGGAACAGATTTTTATTTTGCCATAAACGTGGACAGTTCCTTGCGTGTATGTGTGTATATTTCCACCTCAGCAAAGGAGTTGCGTTCATCAGTATTCTCTCACCAGAAAGACAATGAGAATCCAGAGTTAATGTCCCCAGCAGCAGAATTGGTATGGCTTGCTCTGAAAGGAGGCCCCTTATTCGTCTTGTACTGCTTTCTGGTTCACTGAACAATGTCAGGCCTCGATCTGCATAAGAATGCCACTTTGGCAGCAGGCCCGAAATATCATGGAATACCGCTCTGACATTAGCGCCCCTCTCTACTCGAAATGTAATTTGGGAGTTGGAAAAACTGTGCTTCCTGCTGGGGGCTGGCTCCGCACAGTCCCGCGTGGTGTGTGCTGCTTCTCCAGCCAACAGTGGTCCTTGAATGTCTCCACCGGGTCGCAGTGCAAATCCCAAGATTCCATTTATCATAATGCTTTATCCTGGCTAAAAATCTGCTCCCATTTCCTCCTGTGGTTTTCTGTAATTCAATTGTCACCTAAGCCAGAAAACTTAAAGCCAATCGTCCACAACTCCTGCCTTTTCTCAGCCATATCCAGTCATTTTATTTCCCAGAAGACTTTCTAATCTCATCTGTTAATGTCTTTCTTCACTTCTTTAACCAAACAAGTAGTAAATAATAATGAGCTTCTACAATACACTTGGTTTCTATGTACAAAGTAGTTGAAAACATAAGAGACTGCCCATATCACAATTAGATTTCATATACAACTCTAATGTCATTAACAAAAAAAAAATGAGTTGCTTTTGCCTTTCCTGTCTTATGTAGCTGACCTAGAATTAAATCTTTGACAGTTACTGAGGGGATAGAAGAGAAGAAACAATTTAAAGACATTTACGATATATTTGGAAAGATAAAATAAAACAACTGGGAACCAAGGCCAGGTTGTAACAGGACATAGTTCTAATTCTGTCTGCCACACAGGATGTGGAGGTAAACACGGCCTGGGGGAGGGACAGGAGACTTTAGGGTGGGGTAGGATTTACTCTGAGTCAGACTATAAAACATCAGGTGAGGAAGACAATATGAACAAAGAAATATGGAGGGATATATGTGTGTGTAAATATATGTACAAACACCTCACCAACACCTGTGTGTTTGGCACCGTAGAAACCGTACCAGATAGAGGGGAGGTGCATACTGGAGACGAATGTTTATCGAGGTGGGACAAGGCCACAGTGTGGGAAGACTGCCAAACCAGACCACGGGGATACAAAATAGATACGGATAATGAGATCTGGACAAAGACATGATTTAGGTCATGTAGAATTTAAAGCGTCTAACAGAGAGTACCTGGATTCCAGCAAACCAAGGACCAGCTATGGTGAAGGGTCTTTCCTGAAATGATCCCATTTCAAAATGGCATAGATCTGGATGATATGGGGGAGAGGAAGAGGAGGGACTGCTAAGCTATCTTGATTGTTTGCAGCATAGATGTTAAAAATATGGCATTATTAAAAAACAAAGACATTTGGATGAGGTTAGTTTTGAAGAAAAGGGATTGGAAAACAATGCAGTTATTTGCATAAACAAACTTTCTACTGTGAGGCAACAAATGGGAAAAAAGGAATACAGAACAAATTCTAGTAGTCGAAAGAGGACTTCACACTTGGGTATGAAGCAGAGGCTTTCATCCAAGGCTTGTTCTGGACCCGTTTTAATAAAAATGGTCATTATAATAACCTCACTTCTCATTTGAAGACAATAACAGCTGCTAAAGTTTACTGAGTGCTTACTATGTGCCAGACACTATGATTGGCATATTATGTTCAATTTATCATGGCAAGCCAATAAAGTAGGTCTATTATTTATTACAATGTAACAAATGACAAAATTGAAATACAGGAAAGTTTCCAAAGTCATAGAATTTATGAGAGTCGGAGCTAGAATTTAATCTAGTTCAAGGGTCCAAGTTTGTAACACTCTATTAGGCTGCCTCTTATTGTCACCTATAAAGCCCGACATATAAATCTTACATTCAAAATATCCATTAATGTGGACTGTAATGATCCAATTTTGATGATTGCAAAATATCATATTTAATTTTTAAATCAAGATGGATAAAAAGAGAGTTCAGCCATGTTACATGTCCTTATTTTCTGTTTTAAATTAAATTCCTCTGGCTTAAATTCCAAGATCATCTTCCTAAAATAATTGAACCTGAGATGATAGATAAAATTATTTGTTATTAGGCATGGAACATAGGATGACTTCTAATATTTTGTCTATTTCATTCACATTTTATTGATTTTTTCTGTAAAAAAATCCATTTTAACAAAATAATGTGGCATAGATTTTTCTTTTGCTAGAGTGATCAATAACATTTTTCCCTTTTCTCCTACTAAATTATATTTACAAGTGATAATGTTCGAATTTAGGACTTTGTCCAACAGATTGCATAAGAAGAAGACTCATAACTATATGTATAAATCTAAATGACAGAGTCATTAGTTATCATTATATCACTAACTGACCCAGGCTAGAAGAAAGAGTAGCAATAATTTCAATGTAGGTTTTTTAGTTAGCTAAGTGTTTCTGACAACAATCCTAAGTTTAAACCATCAAGTCTAGCTGGGCATCGTGGTGGGTGCCTGTAGTCTGACTTGCTCGGGAGGCTGAGGCAAGAGAATCACTTAGGCCCAGGAGTTTGAGGTTGCTGTGAGCTGTGACACCACAGCACTCTACTAAGGGTGACAAAGTGAGACTCTGTCTCAAAAAAATATATATATATATGACATCAAGTCTTTTCCTTATGGATATAACTGTATATAATTGTTTGTTTTTCTTTTGTACTCTTTTTTTCTTTACTAGGTCACAGTCCTCCATAAAACCATATATTTTACATAATTGCCTACATTAGAGTTTCTCCTTCACATTCACACAGATTAAAGTTTTATAATTTTTTCTTTGACCATCCTTTCCCAAATTTATATCTTTGCACTCCAGTCCCTACATTATACTTCCAGCTCTTCTTAATCATTTCTTCAAAATCTGACTATTTCTCTCTCTCTCTCTTTCTCTCTCTTCTCTCTCCTTTCCCCCCTCCGCTCTCTCTGGCTCCATCTTCCCTCTCATTCAATGATCTCATCATCCTCATTACTGATGTTTAATATCATTGGTGAACCGATAACATAGAATTATACCAAGCTCTAAACATTCGATTTCTACAAGTTTTAACAACTTCTTTCCCCTCCATGATATTCCTAAATATACTTTCTTTCCTTAACAGTCCTCTTTTTTCCTAGAATATTGAAACGGCCTCCGATTTTAATTTTCCTTCCTTCTTATTGCTTCAACGTTCATGAAACAAACCATAACTCTATTCTTTATTTCTTTATTCAACTCACTGCAACTAAAAATTCACCAGTGATTCCAAGTTGCCTAAAAAAAAAAAAAAAAAATCATGAGTCTTTAATTCAAGTTCTCATGTAAACTGATTCTACACACCATCGCAATCTCTGTCTTCATTGTCCCTTTCAGATGTGTTCTATTTATACAGACTGGAGTACTATTTCTTTCAAATATGTATTTTTTAAAATAATTTTATTAAATCATAATTGTGTACATTGGTGCAATCATAGGGCAGAATGTGCTTCATATACAACCAGAAACATTTTGATTGTACTGTGAGAGATAGCCCTCATAGCATTTTCTTAATCACTATATAAAGACATTGA
>CAUYRH010123625.1:0-15304 GCA_963574655.1 Perodicticus potto
CTAAGGTGCCAGCCATGTACACCTGAGCTGGCGGGTTCGAATCCAGCCCGGGCCCGCCAAACAACAATGATGGCTGCAACCAAAAAATGGCCGGGCGTTGTGATGGGCGCCTGTAGTCCCAGCTACTTGGGAGGCAGAGGCAAGAGATTCGCTTGAGCCCAGGAATTGGAGGTTGCTGTGAGCTGTGATGCCACAGCACTGTACCCAGGGTGACAGCTTGAGGCTCTGTCTCAAAAAAAAAAAAAAAGGGTCTTCAAGAGCAAAAAGGTACTGGGAATTTTCATGAAGTGGAATACAAAAGAAGGCATCTTTTAAGTCTAGGACTGTGAATTAGGTAGCCTTTTCAGGGATATGAGACAATATGGACTGGGAACTACAGGATGGAGAGGAATGACCGCTTTGTTTATAATGCGGAGATCTTGGACTAGTCTCCAAGTTCCATTTGGCTTTGGCACTTCTAGAATAGGAGTGTTACATGGACTTTTGCAAGGTATTAATAATTTCTGTTGCTTTAGATTCTGTATTATGGGTATTAGTCCATTCTTAGCGTCTGCTTTCAGAGGATATTGTTTTTGATTGGGATAGATGGCGGGAGTCTTTAACTTAATTTGGACTGGTTGAGCATATCTTGCTCTTCCTACCTGTCCCTCGGTGGCCCACACTTCTGGGTTAATTTCTGTCTCTAATAAGGGAAGGCATAATATAGGTTCCTGTCCCATATTCATATAAATGGTTGTTCCTGCTTTAGTTAGTATGCCCCTCCCCAAAAGGGGAGCAGGACTTTCAGGCATGATTAGGAAGGCATGAAAGAACAGCCGGTCATCCCAATTGTAGCTTAAAGGCTGAGAGAAAAATTTGGTAACTGGCTTTCCAGACACCCCCTGTATAGTTACGGACTTGAGGGATAAAAGGCCAGAGTTAGAGAGAAGTATAGAAAAGGTTGCTCCAGAAGAAATTCTATCTCCTGACCCTCCATTATAAGGCAAACCCGTGGCTCCTGAGGGCTGATGACACAACCTGGAGCCATGAGAATCTGCCCTGGGCACCTTCAGTCCAGTTTGGGTGCTGATGAGATTGCTGTCCCCAGAGGCCTTTGCCACCCTCCAGTGATCACCCTTGCATTCTGGACAGGGGCCAGGTGGCTTGCCCAGCGGGTGGTGCTGCTGGGGGCAGTTTTTTCTGAACTGGCCAGCCTGACCACATTGGAAGCACTTGTTCTTAGCGCCTCTGGTTTCCCTCTGCCCCTGAAAGGTTTGTTGGAGTGCCATTACTAGAGCTGTCATTCTTTTCATATCCCTTTCTTTTCACATCCCTTTCATATCTCTTTCCTCCTCTTTCTCCTGATCTCGGTTATAAAAGACCACAGAGGCTGTTTTAAGATTCTCCAGGTTATGATCTGGGCCTAGAGCCAGTTTCTGGAGTTGTCATCAAATGTCGGGCTGCCTGAGTGATAAATTTATCTTTTAAAATAATTTGGCCCTCTGAGGACTTGGGTATTAAGTGAGTATGTTTTCTCATCGCCTCCCTAAGCCGCTCAAGAAGGGCTGAGGGACTCTCATTTTGTTCCTGGTTAATAGTAGATAACTTAGAATAATTCATAGGCTTTTTCTTGGATCGACGTAAACTTTCCAGGATACATGTTAGAAAATGTTTACGCCACCTGTCACCTTGTTTCTCAGGGTCCCATTTGGAATGCTCAAAGGGAACTGCCTGTCTTCCCGTGGGGTATCTGTCCCTTTCCTTAGGAGACATACTGCCGTCAGTATTGGACATGAACCACAAATCACCCCACTTCCTAGCTTCATCTAAGACTTCATTTTTTTCATTAAAAGTTAAGTTTGATCTAGTAGTAACATTACATCTCTCCAAGAGAGGTCAAAGCTTTGTCCTAATCCTTAGAGAACATCTATGTACTTATTTGGGTCATCAGAACATTTTCCTAAATCAACCTTAATTTGCTTTAAATCCGCCAGAGAAAAAGGAGTGTATACTCTCACACTTCCCCTTTCACCACCCACAATCTCCACCAAGGGATGCAAAGAAGGATATGGTTGCCTTTTGGGGTGTCAGTAGGACCAGAAGAAACTCTTGGGACAGCCTCCTTCCTGGGGTTTTCTGGGTGCACAGAGGAAGGTGCAGGAGAAGTAGATGGTGGGTTTGAACTAGGTAGTGGCGGCCTATCTCTCAGGAGTCCTTGACCATTGGGGGAAGTTACTATAGCCAAGAGAGCTGATTCTGACAGGTTTTAAACAGTTGAGGGTTGTCCCTGAGCAAAAAGAAAGCTTGCACATAGGACACTTCAGGCCACTTTTCTTCTTGTTTAGTTACATTTATCTAACTGAAAAATGGTGTCATAATTAAGAGTACCCTCTGGGGGCCATTGTTCAACAGTGAAGAGTTGATACTGAGGCCAGGCCTGGATGCAGAAGAAAACCACACATTCTTTTTTCAGCGTCTGGGGATCAAACATGTCCCAGTGCTTCAGAATACAGCCCAGTGGAGTGTTCCGGCAGCACAGGCTGAAAAATTGGTTATCCGGAAGCCTGGTCCCACCTGATAACAGTTTTCCCACCCTGTATTCCTGGGTTGTCAAAGTGTCCTCTAATCAACCCAAGAAGCCTTCTGGCCAAACAAAAGGAAGTGTCCTTCCAGTGCTTGGGGAAGAATCCCTGAGGAGAGTGGCCTCCTCAGCCCCTGCACTTGTCTGGAATTAGCCATTCCTACCAGTGTCACACTTAGTACCTGCTGGCTCTCTTGTGCTTATAATGTGCCAGCAGCACAGCCCAAGAAATCAGGTATCAGGGAGCCTGGTCCCACCTGATGCATATTATGCCCCTTTCTGCCCCTTTACCCACTCCAGCTTCAGAGTATCAATCAAAGTGGGGATGAGCCTGGTCCTGGAGAAAATGGCTGTGCGGTGCTTGCACATTTAACTCTATATAATCTTTACAAGCTTCTTCTAAATTCCCAGTAACAATGGAAAATAGCAGGTCTTAAATGCTGTTTTCCAACCTCCCTTTTCCCTCCCAAAAGTTAGCCAGGCCAACAATAATTACTTAGTGACAGATCAGAGTTGAGAGACACTTTGAAACTTTTGTTTTACAATTAGTTACAATTAGTTGAAATCTTAAAGAAACCTGGAAGTATTTTAAACTTTCCCGTCTGACACCATGTTTGCAGGCATGTGATCACAGTTTGGACATGTGGGTTGGATGTCCACATGCATGCATTTAAGGCCCTTTGTAGTTGGAGTAGAGCTAAAGGTGGAAAGAAAAAAGGAATAGGCTGCAGGCCAGGGGAGGGAGGGTGTGGGTGTGGCCTTCCCTTCTCCTGCCCCCTGTAGAAATTTGAAGGGAGTCTGAGAATTCCAAATCAGAACTTGGTCTTTCAGGTTGTTATTAAAGTCTGTTTGTCAAGATGATAATTTAACAGCTTATTAGCTTGATTGAGACGTGATATCTATTTGTATTACCCTTGTCCCAAGCCCCTTTAAAATTTTCAAGCCTGGGAGAAGGAATTGAAAAGGACTAGCTAGAGAGGGAAAACATAAATTCAAGATTAGAGTTTCAAGAGGAGGGCAGTGTGCCTTACGCCTGTAATCTTAGCACTCTGGGAGACCAAAGTGGGTGGATTGCCTGAGCTCAGGAGTTTGAGACCAGTTTGAGCCAGAGTGAGACCTCACCTCTAAAAATAGCTGGGCCTTGTGGCAGGTGCCTGTCGCCCTAGCATACTTGGGAGGCTGAGGCAAGAGAATTGCTTGAGCCCAAGAGTTTGAGGTTGCTGTGAGCTATGACAACCATGGCACTGTACCAAGGGCAGCAAAGTGAGACGCTATCTTAAAAAAAGATAGGAAATGATCAACAATTTTAAATACTTTAGAGACATTGAGTTCTATGAAGGCAGAAATGTATCCATTGGATTTGATAAGCAGAATTTAGTAAAAATCTCAGTTGAGTGGGAATAGATGCCAGACTTCAATAAAAGGAGGAATACTTGAGAACTCAGGAAGTGGAGGGAGAGTATAGAAGATTTTTTTCTAGAACCTTATCTGAGAAGGTGAAGGAAACTAGAGTGGTAGCTGGAGGGGTATGTAGGATTACGGAAGTCTTTTCCATCTTTAAGGTGAGAGGGTCTTGTAAATGTTTATTTGTTAAGAGAGAGAAACCAAAGGTAGGTAAGGGAAAGCTGAAGAAAGGAGGGAATAATCGATGGAGGGAGGCCTAAGATCCAGTGCGTAAATCAATAGATTAGCCTTTGAAAGGAGGGATATTTGGGGATGCTTGGGAGTAAGAAGTAGGGTTTGGGATGTTCGGGTGTGTATTGATACTAAATTTGTGGGATGACAGGAAGATAAATCCAGTAGATAATAATATATCATTAACATTGTTTTACAGTAGTCTTTTGGGCTAGTCTTCCTTTTCAAATTTGATTTTATGCTTACAGGGAACAAGGTTATATCTGCAGCCACTTATTAAAAATCTGTTGGTTTGAAATGTAGCCCATAATATGGGATATAGGGTATGTATGTAGGATCTGTCCTTATTGAATAATTGTTATTAGTGGTGACTTTAATATTTTAAGTTTGATAAAAACTTCTGATTCCTCAATAAGCTAGAAATAATTTCTATATTATGTTTATTCTATAAATATATGTCATCAGGCTTTGGAAATGATTTGTTTTAATAAGTTTTTTACTATATAAATTATACCTATTTTGGGCAAATTGCTTTTTATAGAATTATATTAATACTGTGTTTTTTCCTCTCCCACTGGTAGTTCCAAAGAACTGCTGGTTCAGACTTAAGCTCTTGCCAAGTTGTGAAAATAGTGAAGGATGCTTAGACTACTTAACATTCAAATTGTAAGTAAAGTTTATTTTTGCTATTATTATGTATGTGTTTAGAAAACAGAATTTGTGGATCGTCATTACATATATGATAATAGCTTTCTTATGATGGCACTATGGATTTTTAATAAGGTTTCTTCTTAAGATACAAGTACTTTGTATTCCATTTTATGTTCAGAAGATCAAAAAGGAGTAGTAATCAGTCTTAGGTAGTGAGATGAAATTTCTGCTTTTTGCCGGTATTTCATTTTATTGTTCAGGTTCAAATTTTCATAAAGTTTATGAAAATTCTTTATTATTTTTTTCCACATCTGTGTGATACTAGTTGTCAAACTTAATGTAAGAGTATAATATTTAAGAAATGTTTTATGAGAAATGTATGTTCTTTTCTCTTTAGACATGTTTAATTTTTTACATTACTTAATTTTGTTTTTTTTTTTTTTTGAGATAGAGTTTCATTACTTAATTTTTCTTTGTTTTTTTTTTTTTTTAGAGACAGAGTCTCACCTTTTTACCCTCGGTAGAGTGCCGTGGTGTCACACAGCTCACAGCAACCTCCAACTCCTGGGCTTAGACGATCCTCTTTCCTCAGCCTCCTGAGTAGCTGGGACTACAGGCGCCTGCCACAACGCCTGGCTAATTCATTACTTAATTTTGATATAAAAAATTCTGGGCTAGGCTCTGTGGCTCATGCCTGTAATCTTAGCACTCTGGGAGGCCGAGGTGGGTGGATCACTTCAGATACCAGCCTGAACAAGAGTAAAACCCTATCTCTACTAAAAATAGAAAACCTAGCTGGGCATGGGCATTGGTGACTGTAGTCCCAGCTCCTCAGGCAGCTGAGGCTAGAGGATTGATCAAGTCCAAGAATTTGAGGTTGTTGTGAGCTATGATGCCATAGCACACTTGCTATTCGGGGTGACAAAGTGAGACTTTGTCTCAAAAAAAAAATAGTAATAATAAAAGGCTGGGTATGGTGGCTTAGGCCTATAATCCTAGCACTCTGGGAGGCCAAAGCTGGTAGATTGCCTGAGCTCACGGGTTTGAGAACAGCCTGAGCCAGAGCGAGACCCCACCTCTAAAAATAGCTGGGCCTTGTGGCAGGAGGCTGAGGCAAGAGAATCACTTGAGTCCAAGAGTTCGAGGTTGCTGTGAGCTATGACGCCATGGCACTGTATCAATGGCCGCAAAGTGAGACTCTAGCCCCCTGTCCAAAAAAAAGAAAAGAAAGAAAGACGATCTCTGTTACTTTCTCTTTGTGAAAAAAATAATTTTTTTTTTTAAAAGAGACAGAGTCTCTCTTTGTTGCCCTTGGTAGAGTGCAGTGACATCACCGCTCACAGCAACCTCCAGCTCTTGGGTTTAGGCGATTCTCTTGCCTTAGCCTCCCAGTAGCTGGGATTATAGGCACCCGCCACAATGCCTGGCTATTTTTTGTTACAGTTTGGCTGGAGCCAGGTTTGAACCCACCACCCTCAGTATATGGGGCCTGCGCCCTACTATTTTAACATACCAGAATCAAATAAAAACTTTATTTTTTATTTTTTAATTTGATATAGAGTCTTACTTTGTTACCTGTGGTAGAGTGCCATGGTGTCGTAGCTCACAACAACCTCAAATTCCTGGGCTCAAGTGATCCTCTTGCCTCAGCCTCCCAAGTAGCTGGGATTATAGGCATTTGCCACAGCACTGGGACTGGGTCTCACTTTTGCTCAGGCTGGTCTTGAACTCCTAAGCTCAAGTAATTCACTTCCCTCAGTCTCCCAGAGTGCTAGAGTTATAAGCATGAGCCACCGCACCCAGCCTTAAAAAGTAACTGTTAAGGAATTATTTAATATATAAATCCAGATGCACATTTTGACATTCAAAAAGAAGAAAAACTTAAAAGTTCAGGTTAATAGGTTACTTGAAACCACTTGCTACATTGTATTTTGAACTAATACAAAAACAATTATTGAGAAAAGAATGATAAAGTAATATCTAAAGCATTCCAAGTGGTTTTACTACTTCATTTTTAAACTACTTTATTTGAAAGTATAAGCAACTCAGATTAACCTTGCTGTCCTTGTAAAGTATTCAAAGCATGAATACAAAATGAGATTGCTGCCATAGGCAAAGGATACTTCTGATTATGCTATTCAGATAAACCAAGTGAGCCAAAGAAGAAGAATGAAATATTTATTTATCAGTGAAAACTTTTAATTTGTTAATAGTTTTAGAAATCGTCTCAGTCCAACACACTTGTTTTTTGAAACAGGGTCTCACTTTGTTGCCCAGGCTAGTGTGCAGTGGCATGATCATAGCTTGCTGCAGCCTTAAACTTCTGGACTCCAGTGATCCTCGTGCTTCAGTGTCTGGAGTAGCCGAGAAGACTATAGGAGTGTGTTACCACACCTAGCTCATTTTAAAGAACTTGTTGTAGAGATAAGATCTTGGTGTTGCCCAGGATAGTCTTGAACCTCTGCCCTCAACTGTTCTTTCTGCCTTGGCCTCCCAAAGTGCTGGGATTACAGGTGTGAGCCACCATGACTGGCTAATGCAGCACATTTATGTTCAATGCATAAAATATTTTTAACATTTCTACTAATGTATTTCAGAGGGAAAAAACCCTGTGTCTTCATAAAAGGAGAAAGTTATAACTTTATATCTTAAAATGTAAATATCATAACACCACCTATGTACATATGTTCATGAACGTGAGTATTAACTCTTAGTAAGCAGAATACACATCACTGCCCTCTTTTGATGCAAGGATATAGAAGCCTTCTTTTCACTAAGAAAAAGAAGAATATTTTAACAATGTTTTAAAACATTGTTAAAATATTCTTCTTTTTCTTAGTGAAAAGAAGGCTTCTATATCCTTGCATCAAAAGAGGGCAGTGATGTGTATTCTGCTTACTAAGAGTTAATACTCACGTTCATGAACATATGTACATAGGTGGTGTTATGATATTTACATTTTAAGATATAAAGTTATAACTTTCTCCTTTTATGAAGACACAGGGTTTTTTCCCTCTGAAATACATTAGTAGAAATGTTAAAAATATTTTATGCATTGAACATAAATGTGCTGCATTAGCCAGTCATGGTGGCTCACACCTGTAATCCCAGCACTTTGGGAGGCCAAGGCAGAAAGAACAGTTGAGGGCAGAGGTTCAAGACTATCCTGGGCAACACCAAGATCTTATCTCTACAACAAGTTCTTTAAAATGAGCTAGGTGTGGTAACACACTCCTATAGTCTTCTCGGCTACTCCAGACACTGAAGCACGAGGATCACTGGAGTCCAGAAGTTTAAGGCTGCAGCAAGCTATGATCATGCCACTGCACACTAGCCTGGGCAACAAAGTGAGACCCTGTTTCAAAAAACAAGTGTGTTGGACTGAGACGATTTCTAAAACTATTAACAAATTAAAAGTTTTCACTGATAAATAAATATTTCATTCTTCTTCTTTGGCTCACTTGGTTTATCTGAATAGCATAATCAGAAGTATCCTTTGCCTATGGCAGCAATCTCATTTTGTATTCATGCTTTGAATACTTTACAAGGACAGCAAGGTTAATCTGAGTTGCTTATACTTTCAAATAAAGTAGTTTAAAAATGAAGTAGTAAAACCACTTGGAATGCTTTAGATATTACTTTATCATTCTTTTCTCAATAATTGTTTTTGTATTAGTTCAAAATACAATGTAGCAAGTGGTTTCAAGTAACCTATTAACCTGAACTTTTAAGTTTTTCTTCTTTTTGAATGTCAAAATGTGCATCTGGATTTATATATTAAATAATTCCTTAACAGTTACTTTTTAAGGCTGGGTGCGGTGGCTCATGCTTATAACTCTAGCACTCTGGGAGACTGAGGGAAGTGAATTACTTGAGCTTAGGAGTTCAAGACCAGCCTGAGCAAAAGTGAGACCCAGTCCCAGTGCTGTGGCAAATGCCTATAATCCCAGCTACTTGGGAGGCTGAGGCAAGAGGATCACTTGAGCCCAGGAATTTGAGGTTGTTGTGAGCTACGACACCATGGCACTCTACCACAGGTAACAAAGTAAGACTCTATATCAAATTAAAAAATAAAAAATAAAGTTTTTATTTGATTCTGGTATGTTAAAATAGTAGGGCGCAGGCCCCATATACTGAGGGTGGTGGGTTCAAACCTGGCTCCAGCCAAACTGTAACAAAAAATAGCCAGGCATTGTGGCGGGTGCCTATAATCCCAGCTACTGGGAGGCTAAGGCAAGAGAATCGCCTAAACCCAAGAGCTGGAGGTTGCTGTGAGCGGTGATGTCACTGCACTCTACCAAGGGCAACAAAGAGAGACTCTGTCTCTTTTAAAAAAAAAAATTATTTTTTTCACAAAGAGAAAGTAACAGAGATCGTCTTTCTTTCTTTTCTTTTTTTTGGACAGGGGGCTAGAGTCTCACTTTGCGGCCATTGATACAGTGCCATGGCGTCATAGCTCACAGCAACCTCGAACTCTTGGACTCAAGTGATTCTCTTGCCTCAGCCTCCTGCCACAAGGCCCAGCTATTTTTAGAGGTGGGGTCTCGCTCTGGCTCAGGCTGTTCTCAAACCCGTGAGCTCAGGCAATCTACCAGCTTTGGCCTCCCAGAGTGCTAGGATTATAGGCCTAAGCCACCATACCCAGCCTTTTATTATTACTATTTTTTTTTTGAGACAAAGTCTCACTTTGTCACCCCGAATAGCAAGTGTGCTATGGCATCATAGCTCACAACAACCTCAAATTCTTGGACTTGATCAATCCTCTAGCCTCAGCTGCCTGAGGAGCTGGGACTACAGTCACCAATGCCCATGCCCAGCTAGGTTTTCTATTTTTAGTAGAGATAGGGTTTTACTCTTGTTCAGGCTGGTATCTGAAGTGATCCACCCACCTCGGCCTCCCAGAGTGCTAAGATTACAGGCATGAGCCACAGAGCCTAGCCCAGAATTTTTTATATCAAAATTAAGTAATGAATTAGCCAGGCGTTGTGGCAGGCGCCTGTAGTCCCAGCTACTCAGGAGGCTGAGGAAAGAGGATCGTCTAAGCCCAGGAGTTGGAGGTTGCTGTGAGCTGTGTGACACCACGGCACTCTACCGAGGGTAAAAAGGTGAGACTCTGTCTCTAAAAAAAAAAAAAAACAAAGAAAAATTAAGTAATGAAACTCTATCTCAAAAAAAAAAAAAAACAAAATTAAGTAATGTAAAAAATTAAACATGTCTAAAGAGAAAAGAACATACATTTCTCATAAAACATTTCTTAAATATTATACTCTTACATTAAGTTTGACAACTAGTATCACACAGATGTGGAAAAAAATAATAAAGAATTTTCATAAACTTTATGAAAATTTGAACCTGAACAATAAAATGAAATACCGGCAAAAAGCAGAAATTTCATCTCACTACCTAAGACTGATTACTACTCCTTTTTGATCTTCTGAACATAAAATGGAATACAAAGTACTTGTATCTTAAGAAGAAACCTTATTAAAAATCCATAGTGCCATCATAAGAAAGCTATTATCATATATGTAATGACGATCCACAAATTCTGTTTTCTAAACACATACATAATAATAGCAAAAATAAACTTTACTTACAATTTGAATGTTAAGTAGTCTAAGCATCCTTCACTATTTTCACAACTTGGCAAGAGCTTAAGTCTGAACCAGCAGTTCTTTGGAACTACCAGTGGGAGAGGAAAAAACACAGTATTAATATAATTCTATAAAAAGCAATTTGCCCAAAATAGGTATAATTTATATAGTAAAAAACTTATTAAAACAAATCATTTCCAAAGCCTGATGACATATATTTATAGAATAAACATAATATAGAAATTATTTCTAGCTTATTGAGGAATCAGAAGTTTTTATCAAACTTAAAATATTAAAGTCACCACTAATAACAATTATTCAATAAGGACAGATCCTACATACATACCCTATATCCCATATTATGGGCTACATTTCAAACCAACAGATTTTTAATAAGTGGCTGCAGATATAACCTTGTTCCCTGTAAGCATAAAATCAAATTTGAAAAGGAAGACTAGCCCAAAAGACTACTGTAAAACAATGTTAATGATATATTATTATCTACTGGATTTATCTTCCTGTCATCCCACAAATTTAGTATCAATACACACCCGAACATCCCAAACCCTACTTCTTACTCCCAAGCATCCCCAAATATCCCTCCTTTCAAAGGCTAATCTATTGATTTACGCACTGGATCTTAGGCCTCCCTCCATCGATTATTCCCTCCTTTCTTCAGCTTTCCCTTACCTACCTTTGGTTTCTCTCTCTTAACAAATAAACATTTACAAGACCCTCTCACCTTAAAGATGGAAAAGACTTCCGTAATCCTACATACCCCTCCAGCTACCACTCTAGTTTCCTTCACCTTCTCAGATAAGGTTCTAGAAAAAAATCTTCTATACTCTCCCTCCACTTCCTGAGTTCTCAAGTATTCCTCCTTTTATTGAAGTCTGGCATCTATTCCCACTCAACTGAGATTTTTACTAAATTCTGCTTATCAAATCCAATGGATACATTTCTGCCTTCATAGAACTCAATGTCTCTAAAGTATTTAAAATTGTTGATCATTTCCTATCTTTTTTTAAGATAGCGTCTCACTTTGCTGCCCTTGGTACAGTGCCATGGTTGTCATAGCTCACAGCAACCTCAAACTCTTGGGCTCAAGCAATTCTCTTGCCTCAGCCTCCCAAGTATGCTAGGGCGACAGGCACCTGCCACAAGGCCCAGCTATTTTTAGAGGTGAGGTCTCACTCTGGCTCAAACTGGTCTCAAACTCCTGAGCTCAGGCAATCCACCCACTTTGGTCTCCCAGAGTGCTAAGATTACAGGCGTAAGGCACACTGCCCTCCTCTTGAAACTCTAATCTTGAATTTATGTTTTCCCTCTCTAGCTAGTCCTTTTCAATTCCTTCTCCCAGGCTTGAAAATTTTAAAGGGGCTTGGGACAAGGGTAATACAAATAGATATCACGTCTCAATCAAGCTAATAAGCTGTTAAATTATCATCTTGACAAACAGACTTTAATAACAACCTGAAAGACCAAGTTCTGATTTGGAATTCTCAGACTCCCTTCAAATTTCTACAGGGGGCAGGAGAAGGGAAGGCCACACCCACACCCTCCCTCCCCTGGCCTGCAGCCTATTCCTTTTTTCTTTCCACCTTTAGCTCTACTCCAACTACAAAGGGCCTTAAATGCATGCATGTGGACATCCAACCCACATGTCCAAACTGTGATCACATGCCTGCAAACATGGTGTCAGACGGGAAAGTTTAAAATACTTCCAGGTTTCTTTAAGATTTCAACTAATTGTAACTAATTGTAAAACAAAAGTTTCAAAGTGTCTCTCAACTCTGATCTGTCACTAAGTAATTATTGTTGGCCTGGCTAACTTTTGGGAGGGAAAAGGGAGGTTGGAAAACAGCATTTAAGACCTGCTATTTTCCATTGTTACTGGGAATTTAGAAGAAGCTTGTAAAGATTATATAGAGTTAAATGTGCAAGCACCGCACAGCCATTTTCTCCAGGACCAGGCTCATCCCCACTTTGATTGATACTCTGAAGCTGGAGTGGGTAAAGGGGCAGAAAGGGGCATAATATGCATCAGGTGGGACCAGGCTCCCTGATACCTGATTTCTTGGGCTGTGCTGCTGGCACATTATAAGCACAAGAGAGCCAGCAGGTACTAAGTGTGACACTGGTAGGAATGGCTAATTCCAGACAAGTGCAGGGGCTGAGGAGGCCACTCTCCTCAGGGATTCTTCCCCAAGCACTGGAAGGACACTTCCTTTTGTTTGGCCAGAAGGCTTCTTGGGTTGATTAGAGGACACTTTGACAACCCAGGAATACAGGGTGGGAAAACTGTTATCAGGTGGGACCAGGCTTCCGGATAACCAATTTTTCAGCCTGTGCTGCCGGAACACTCCACTGGGCTGTATTCTGAAGCACTGGGACATGTTTGATCCCCAGACGCTGAAAAAAGAATGTGTGGTTTTCTTCTGCATCCAGGCCTGGCCTCAGTATCAACTCTTCACTGTTGAACAATGGCCCCCAGAGGGTACTCTTAATTATGACACCATTTTTCAGTTAGATAAATGTAACTAAACAAGAAGAAAAGTGGCCTGAAGTGTCCTATGTGCAAGCTTTCTTTTTGCTCAGGGACAACCCTCAACTGTTTAAAACCTGTCAGAATCAGCTCTCTTGGCTATAGTAACTTCCCCCAATGGTCAAGGACTCCTGAGAGATAGGCCGCCACTACCTAGTTCAAACCCACCATCTACTTCTCCTGCACCTTCCTCTGTGCACCCAGAAAACCCCAGGAAGGAGGCTGTCCCAAGAGTTTCTTCTGGTCCTACTGACACCCCAAAAGGCAACCATATCCTTCTTTGCATCCCTTGGTGGAGATTGTGGGTGGTGAAAGGGGAAGTGTGAGAGTATACACTCCTTTTTCTCTGGCGGATTTAAAGCAAATTAAGGTTGATTTAGGAAAATGTTCTGATGACCCAAATAAGTACATAGATGTTCTCTAAGGATTAGGACAAAGCTTTGACCTCTCTTGGAGAGATGTAATGTTACTACTAGATCAAACTTAACTTTTAATGAAAAAAATGAAGTCTTAGATGAAGCTAGGAAGTGGGGTGATTTGTGGTTCATGTCCAATACTGACGGCAGTATGTCTCCTAAGGAAAGGGACAGATACCCCACGGGAAGACAGGCAGTTCCCTTTGAGCATTCCAAATGGGACCCTGAGAAACAAGGTGACAGGTGGCGTAAACATTTTCTAACATGTATCCTGGAAAGTTTACGTCGATCCAAGAAAAAGCCTATGAATTATTCTAAGTTATCTACTATTAACCAGGAACAAAATGAGAGTCCCTCAGCCCTTCTTGAGCGGCTTAGGGAGGCGATGAGAAAACATACTCACTTAATACCCAAGTCCTCAGAGGGCCAAATTATTTTAAAAGATAAATTTATCACTCAGGCAGCCCGACATTTGATGACAACTCCAGAAACTGGCTCTAGGCCCAGATCATAACCTGGAGAATCTTAAAACAGCCTCTGTGGTCTTTTATAACCGAGATCAGGAGAAAGAGGAGGAAAGAGATATGAAAGGGATGTGAAAAGAAAGGGATATGAAAAGAATGACAGCTCTAGTAATGGCACTCCAACAAACCTTTCAGGGGCAGAGGGAAACCAGAGGCGCTAAGAACAAGTGCTTCCAATGTGGTCAGGCTGGCCAGTTCAGAAAAAACTGCCCCCAGCAGCACCACCCGCTGGGCAAGCCACCTGGCCCCTGTCCAGAATGCAAGGGTGATCACTGGAGGGTGGCAAAGGCCTCTGGGGACAGCAATCTCATCAGCACCCAAACTGGACTGAAGGTGCCCAGGGCAGATTCTCATGGCTCCAGGTTGTGTCATCAGCCCTCAGGAGCCACGGGTTTGCCTTATAATGGAGGGTCAGGAGATAGAATTTCTTCTGGAGCAACCTTTTCTATACTTCTCTCTAACTCTGGCCTTTTATCCCTCAAGTCCGTAACTATACAGGGGGTGTCTGGAAAGCCAGTTACCAAATTTTTCTCTCAGCCTTTAAGCTACAATTGGGATGACCGGCTGTTCTTTCATGCCTTCCTAATCATGCCTGAAAGTCCTGCTCCCCTTTTGGGGAGGGGCATACTAACTAAAGCAGGAACAACCATTTATATGAATATGGGACAGGAACCTATATTATGCCTTCCCTTATTAGAGACAGAAATTAACCCAGAAGTGTGGGCCACCGAGGGACAGGTAGGAAGAGCAAGATATGCTCAACCAGTCCAAATTAAGTTAAAGACTCCCGCCATCTATCCCAATCAAAAACAATATCCTCTGAAAGCAGACGCTAAGAATGGACTAATACCCATAATACAGAATCTAAAGCAACAGAAATTATTAATACCTTGCAAAAGTCCATGTAACACTCCTATTCTAGAAGTGCCAAAGCCAAATGGAACTTGGAGACTAGTCCAAGATCTCCGCATTATAAACAAAGCGGTCATTCCTCTCCATCCTGTAGTTCCCAGTCCATATTGTCTCATATCCCTGAAAAGGCTACCTAATTCACAGTCCTAGACTTAAAAGATGCCTTCTTTTGTATTCCACTTCATGAAAATTCCCAGTACCTTTTTGCTCTTGAAGACCCTTTTTTTTTTTTTTTGAGACAGAGCCTCAAGCTGTCACCCTGGGTACAGTGCTGTGGCATCACAGCTCACAGCAACCTCCAATTCCTGGGCTCAAGCGAATCTCTTGCCTCTGCCTCCCAAGTAGCTGGGACTACAGGCGCCCATCACAACGCCCGGCCATTTTTTGGTTGCAGCCATCATTGTTGTTTGGCGGGCCCGGGCTGGATTCGAACCCGCCAGCTCAGGTGTACATGGCTGGCACCTTAG
>CAUYRH010123627.1:0-16833 GCA_963574655.1 Perodicticus potto
CCTATGTGCTGTGTGAGTGTGTGCCTATGTGCTATGTGTGTGTGCCTACGTGCTGTGTGTGAGTGTGTCTACATGCTGTGTGCATGATGTGTGCATCAGTGTGTGCATGAGTGTGTGCCTACATGCTGTGTGGGGAGTGTGTGCCTACATGCTATGTGTGAGTGTGTGCCTACATGCTGTGTGTGAGTGTGTGCCTACGTGCTGTGTGTGAGTGTGTCTACATGCTGTGTGTGAGTGTGTGCCTACGTGCTGTGTGAGTGTGTGCCTATGTGCTATGTGTGTGTGCCTACGTGCTGTGTGTGAGTGTGTCTACATGCTGTGTGAATGATGTGTGCATCAGTGTGTGCATGAGTGTGTGCCTACATGCTGTGTGGGGAGTGTGTGCCTACATGCTATGTGTGAGTGTGTGCCTACATGCTGTGTGTGAGTGTGTGCCTATGTGCTGTGTCATGAATGTGTGCCTACGTGCTGTGTGCGTGAGTGTGTGCCTACATGCTGTGTGCATGATGTGTGCATGAGTGTGTGCATGAGTGTGTGCCTACATGCTGTGTGGGGAGTGTGTGCATCAGTGTGTGCCTATATGCTGTGTGCGTGAGTGTGTGCCTACACGCTGTATCATGAGTGTGTGCCTACATGCTGTGTCATGAGTGTGTGCCTACATGCTGTGTGCGTGAGTGTGTGCGTCAGTGTGTGTATGAGTGTGTGCCTACATGCTGTGTGAATCAGTGTGTGCGACGTGCACATGCAGCCGTTCTCACAAGCAGATCAGATGTCCCTTGTCCTGCCATCCAGGGCCCCTCATGCCAGCTCAATTACTGTTGCCTGACACCTTCATATGTTGCTCTTCTGTATTGTTACCGAGAAAAAAGCAATATAAGTCATCTACTTCCAGCATAAATTCAAAATAAAAATAAAGCTTTGAAATAAAATCTATGCAATGGAGGGCAGACAAGATTGTGTTTTCATTCCTTACCGACAGCGATATATCCAGCTGAGCCTTACGTAGTAATTTTCAATAGTCAGGTAAATAAGAAAGGTAAATGATTCATGTTTGGTTCAGATGTGAAGCTGTTTGTGATAATGTTTTTCTATTACCTTTCATTGTTCAAAGCAGGATGCCAAAACACATGTATAATTTATCTCTGTGGCTGACTTGGAGGAAATCTACAACATATTGCTATGGAGAATAATTAAAAAAAAAAAAGTGTGTGAGTGATCCTGACATTTTTACTTTTGTGATCTCATACACATTTCATAAGGTAAAATATTATTTTTTAATTTAAAAAAAACAAGGAGGTATGAGTTTCGACCAATATATAAAAATATACCAGAAATGACAAACAGGCATTTTTAGCCATATAGATATGAAAAATGAAAGTAATAAAGAATCACAAAAGTTTTGAATTTTATTAAGTAAACATGATAAAAGGCTAAAATTTTTATTTTGTAACCTCCTGGCAAAAGAAAACTAGGTGACTAGGGTTTTTTTTTTTATAAAACTCTTTAAGTTTTTCTATTAACTTAGCTGGTGACTACTGACCCAAGGAGGCCCAAGGGGACCCAAACAGAAGTCCCAGCAGAGGATCCGTCTGCTTGGGCACCTTCAGACTGCCTGACCTGCAGGGTCAGAGTGCAGTCACAGCTTCAATGGCACAACCACCAGGTGAAAGTCTAAATGTTTATATTACTTACAGATCCTCAAGTCAAGCAGTGCAACTGGAAAGGGACAGACAGCAGCTGTCCTCCATCTAAGGTCATGTGGCAATAGCAGCCGTGCACACCAGGGAGGTTTCTGCTACTAAAGGAGCATTTGGAATAAGTGTCCTGATTGTGCAGGATTATTTTCTATTGGGTATTTCAAAACAGCTCCGGTGACAAAGGCAGTTCAGAGAGTTGGTGCAAGGCTGAGGTTACAACCAGGCTCCACTGGGGGAATATTCAACTATCTTCATCGGCCTTGCCTGGGCCTGGGCAGCGGTCAGTTATGGTTTTACCAGGACTCCTAAGAATGGTGGTAAACACTGGATTTATTGTAGGTTGTTAAGTAACATATGGGTTTTCCTTGCTGAGGTAAATGTTAGTAAATGTAAGTAAATAATGAAGGGCTGAAAATATAAATGAGTTGATAAAGCAAGCATCAGAAAGAGGGTTTCACGTTTTACTAATAGAGTAAAAGTTGACTGCAGTTGACATTCCAGAAATGTTGCAGTTACTATGGAGATTTAGAAAAAATGGGATTTCTATTCCTAGGATTTACCCATTCTTTTCAATATTCAAAGGCTACCTGAGTTCTGATTTAGGACTGTGAATTAATGCTAGCAAGGCCCTTACCCCATGACCCCTTAGGAAGCACTGGACTAAAGGTTTCCAACGTGCTTCCCCTGGAGTGCCTTGGTGTCACATCTCTGCTGTCCCTTCCTGTGTTGCTGAACAGGACTCCGACGGATGTTCTGTCCTATTTTTCCTCATTGTCTTTAATTAAACATGCCAGGACATGTCTGGACAGTCTGGAGGCATGTTTGCAGAAGGCATCTGTGCTTATCTCTGGGACATGGCAAATTTCTAGACCCTCCTCTCCAAACCCCAGTGGGACAGACAGGTGGGTGCTAGTTATTTCCGTCTTGCTTCCAATTTTTTCTTATATGCCAATGGTAGTAGTTATTATATTTAACAGGTGTCAATGCTTTCTAATTTTGTTTTAAAATTACTATTTTAAATCCCTATTTCCAGAGATTTTAAAAAAAAACTTCCGCTGAGAGTGGTTAGTCCACATTGACATCTGATCATGAAGCTTCTGTGTTTCAGAATTGAGATTTAAACTTTTGTTGTTGTTCAGTTGATAATCAGGTTTACTTTATAAAAATTGTAGGATATTGTTTGCCTGTAGTTAGACTGATAATACTGATGTTTAAATTGGTAGCATCCTCTGAAAGCAGATTGCTTCTTTATGGGCCAATCTTTCAACTCTTGGTCAGAGATAACGCATTTGACAAGTCGGACTCCCACTGCCCTCTCAGGTACTCTTTTATTCTAACTTCCAGAAAATACACATCATTTATCATTCTTCTAATATCGAGTAATATTTTTTCATTATATTAAGTATTGAGTCATATTTGTTCATTATATTAAGTAACACTTTTATTTTTCAAGCTATGTATCATTCTTTTCAATCTTTTTGCCTTGAGTGAGAATATTTATTATATTTTTTCTTCCTGTTTCCAAATTAGCAAGTTATAAAACGATTAGAACAACCGTTTCTAACAGAGTCTTTTGAACATCTTTTGATCACATGGCTGCACCATGCGGAGTTTTTCATTGTGTTGTATAATTTTGCACCATGAAGAGATTTCCATTGTGTAGTATAATTTTGCAGTGAATTGAGTGTGTGTTTGACAGGATCATTTTGGAAAGGCCAACAAGGTTTTGAAATTCGTGTTAGTGCCCCTTGGCTCAAGTTTCATCCAATGTTTTTAAATTTTGAGACTGATGCATGCTCAATTGGTACATTCTAATCCAACACAATGAATAAAATAAAGTTAAGGTTTGAAACCTAAAGTGAAGGAAAGTGATTTTAATCTCATTATAATTAATATAAGAAAATAGTCTGCACATACATTCAATGTCCTTTTCTATAAAATTTTAAACTATTTTGAAAAGCTTTACCTTTGGGAATTTAAATTTTCCAAATTCTCCGTAAACTGCAGGATTACCTAAGTTTATATATATTGACATAGATTGCACACATATCCTTTTAATGGGCCATAGGGTCATTTGAAACAAATTTAGATTTTTTAAAAAAATTATTTACTTATTGATTTTTTTATTTTGGATTAATATGAGGGTGCATATAGAAATATAGGAATTTTGCATCTTTTGTATCTACCTGTATGGATTTGAAAATTTACATTTAGCTGAAGGAAGCCGTGGAGCATTCTATTACATAGTTTGAGTTTTGTTTATGGCTCTCTGTATGCACAGACATTAAAAGTACATCATACAATTAAAAAATACATTTGCAATTACTCCATTTGCCTAAGCTTAAAGATCATAGATCCAGAAATGTCTGCAGATAATTAAAATGAAAACTGGCACTTTTGAGGGCATTAAGTACGATTTAAACTAAGTATGCTATCCGCTTTAAAAGTTCTGTTTTGTTTTGTTTCATGGAACAGATGGACACTTGTTAACGAGGCTGTAGCATCGCTGAGCCGCAGACCTTTGGGCCTCTCCGGGTGGCTGTGCAGGGGCTGCAGTGGGCAGATGAGGTGGGCATGTTGCCAAAAGCAGCCCCTCCAAGCAAAATCCACAGAATAAAGGATGAAAGGCGAATAACAGCTCCTGTGAAGCTCTTTTAGAGGAATGTTAAACAGTTCTAAATTCAAAACCTATGCCCAGTTCTACCTGTGGAATTGGGGCTGGTTCTGGAGTATAGAACTTCATTTGAATTTATAATAAAGGTAAAAAAATAACACGGCAGAAAACGTTCATGATCATATTGGGAAGTGGCTGAGAAGAATGGTTAAAACACCGGCTTTCTATCTTGCCATAGCACCGCCTCACTGTGTGGCTTTGGCTGTATTGTCTAACTTCTCTGAGCATCAATTCTCCTTGTGGAAGACAGAGGTGACGATGCAATCTCCCTGATGGGGCTGTTGTGAGATTAAATGCCATGATACACATGTAGAAAGAGTCAGCTAGTCACTGGACATAGTCAATGTTCAATAAATGTTGGCTCATATTATGAGCAAATTTCCTTACCAAGGAAAGTACATTTAACACCTGTTTCACACTCCTTGTATTGCATGCTACATCTTGGGGATATTTCAATGACTTCCATAAATAGGTTTATGAACCATTATATAAATAAGTCATTTCTTTGATACCAAAGCTCTCCAAAAGCATTAAAAAATGTAAGCATCTAGGGTGGCGCCTGTGGCTCAGTGAGTAGGGCACCGGCCCCATATACCCAGGATGTTGGGTTTGAACCTGGCCACAGCCAAATTGCAACAAAAAACTAGCCGTGTGCTGTGGCGGGGGCCTATAGTCCCAGCTGCTCGGGAGGCTGAGGCACGAGAATCACCTAAGCCCAAGACTTGGAGATTGCTGTGAGCTGTGACGACAAAGTGAGACTCTGTCTCTAAAAAAAAAAAAAGTAGGCATCTAGAATATGGCTTCAAGTCTGTAGAAAATATAAGCAAAAGTGACAATTTGGAATTGGTTTAGTGTTCTGGGGAGAAAATTATCTTTAAGTCATTGACTTCACATTGTTATGTTAGTTCAGCGATTACTTATTTTGTTTTTTTTAAATTTTTAATCTGTTTTATTTTTATTGGACTATTTTTAGAGTGTACAAGTGCAGTTTTGTTATATGGACATTATTGCACAGCGCTGAGGTCTGGGCTTCACGCGTCCCCATCACCTGAGTAGTGCACACTGTACCCATCAGGACTGCAGCCCTGGTAGTGGTCTGGGGCCCATTAGGAGATGGGCCAAGGAGCTCTGGCTCCCCTGTACCCCCACCCCACCCCCACCACCATGAAATCTGTGGACTTTAGGAACCAAGACACACAGCAGGAGACGAGCAGCCAGGGCATCAGCAAAGCTGCTTGGCCTTTGTCGACAGCCACCAGCCCCTCCCCACTGCTGCCTCAGGGCCTGAGCTCCCCCACCCCCCTCCACTCCCCCAGCTGCCACCCCCTCCATGGAGAACTTTGTCTTCCATGAAACCAGTCCCTGGTCCCGAACGGTTGGGGACCGCTGCAGTAGGGAGTTTTTCATCCCTCACCTGCCTCCCACCCTCGGAGTCTTCAGTGACTGCTGTTCAACCCTGGGGGACCATGCACGGCCTTAGCTTAGCCTCCACTTGACAGCGCAGCAGTATTTGATTTTCCCGAGTTACTTCACTTCAGAGAAACCAGTTAAAGCAATAAGCCAGAAAGGAAGGGTTACGCTTCAATGAGTTCTGCAGTGGTCAAACCGTAGTCCCGTAGGAAGGAATGGAGGGGTGGGACCGGCAAGGCAAGCACCTGAAAGAGGGGCTGAGTCCTGGCCCCGAGCACCCCACGCAGGATGCAGGCTTTGGCTGTGCCCCAAGACTGGTGTAGAAAGGAGATTCCCCCCGCCCCGGGGCCTCCTGGGTAGATCCTTTGTAGTTGCCGGCATCAGGGTTCTAGAATCACAATAGGTTTTGAACCAAGAGCCAGAATCCTCCTAAGAAACGGCCACAATTCTTGAACCTTGGCTGATGTAATGTCCCTCTGACACACCGTCTGCTTGCCTCCATCTGCTTTAGTTTCTCATCTTGTTCTTGTGGACCAAGGTGGCTCAGCAGAAAGAAGGTGATCACAACCAATATGATGTTGCCCTGTGAAAGAGATGCTGGGGCAAAATCCCCGAGAATCACCAGTAACCAGCTGAGAAGCCGTGACTTTTATCAGATAGTCTCAGGCAGAGGACACATGCAGCCAGCTGCATCCCTACTAGAGAGTGGAAAATGTAAGGATAGTAGAACTTATCATCTGGAGGAGACAAGGCCAGAGAAATGATTTATTTGATCCATCCATTCTTTCCCACTGAAATCCAGAAAAGTATCCAGCTGGATTTCCCACTAAAATCCAGCAAAATATCTTACAAGTTACTTGCTTGATTCTTTATCACTTCAAAATGCTGGAAAAAAAGCCATGGTGGGCCTCAAATAAGAATAACATGCACAAGATTGTGTTCAATTATTTCAACACTGTTGAAGGAGTACATAAAATAAATTTGGATT
The DNA here is from genome assembly GCA_963574655.1 of Perodicticus potto. Taxonomy (NCBI): domain Eukaryota; kingdom Metazoa; phylum Chordata; class Mammalia; order Primates; family Lorisidae; genus Perodicticus; species Perodicticus potto. The sequence continues at coordinate 6,770 of CAUYRH010123627.1, forward strand.
CTCATTAACATTGCTGTAATAAAATAAAACTCGAACCGGGAGAAGGTGTATGGGTATACATCTGCCTCCATAAACAATTCAAAGAGATTGGAAATTTTATAAAAAATGAAGAGTAAAGTTCAAAACCTCTCATTATACACACTTGCTAACTAGAAATTTTTCCTTGTTAAAGGAAAACAAAATGACATATGGGGTTTATTGAGGTACAAAGAAAAATGCAGAGATGTAGAATATAAAAGGAATCACTGAAAGAAATGCTCAGAGAGAAGAACATGTGGCATTATCTCTTTATAGCCTGTATTCATTTCAACCTTTTCAAAGTAAATTTTAAGCTTTCATAGATGGTGGGAGAAATTAACAAATACATGCCAATACACAAACATAAGATTTATTTGAGCCTGTGTGTACATTATTCTTCTTCCACTGGACAATTAATACAAAATCCACAACATAATTGTCACATCTATCTTCAAACCTGATTTTTGCTTTTTCTAATTTTTTGGTGTACTTTCTAGTATAGATATAATTACTTTCCCAAAATAGTGTATACACATTGGCATGGTGATTAGAGCAAAATGAATTGTAAGGGTTATTTGGTAAATAATGAATTGGTTGGAACCAATCAGGGGAAAATATCTTAACAATAAGACTGGACTGAATAGAGGAAGGACACTTGAATTTGACCTCACAAGCAGCTAGAGAAGAACTAGCCCGCCACGGACCCCAGGGCGAGATCTTGGAGATGAACATAAGAACGGAGGTACATTTATCCATTTTAACATTGTATGCTAATCATTTTGTAGGCAAATTAGTTTCTCTCTACATAAAAAGTTCCTATTTCCTCAGAAAATGTTATTTTTTAAATTTTCTTTTAGGAAATTATTTTTCAATTATTATTCAAGGTGACATTTCTTGCATTCATATTTTCCTTATCCAATATCTTTAACGTTTTAAAATTAATTACCCTGCCCACCTCAACATAAAATTTTGTTGCTCTCTCACCATCCAATCACTTTGAAAATCATCCTGTGGAAAAAAAACAATATTAAACAATATTAGGATCATTAAAGAAAATAAACTTATAAAATAAAATTCAAGAACACTGTAAATATAGAAGAGTTGAGTAATGTGTTTGCATGAAGGTCATAGATTTTGAAAATAATCATTAATTATAATCTCTAATAATTTCTCTGTATTAACTCATATGCTGTGGCTAACTGACTGGGGAAAAATCATGTTTATTGTTCAAAAAATCTAAGTAAAAATTTAGAACTATTCATAGTAAGTTGACCTAGAAAAGGGAAAGGCTCGAAATATTAGCATGTTCTTCTTTGCTGTGTTTTTGCTTTAACTCCCACTCTTACATCAGTACAATTTATACCAGTTCCCTTTAATCTGTCATGGTTTCCCAGCCATTGGGTCCTGGCAGCTCATTTCTATGACTTAGTGATTGACTAATTTAAAATTATAAATATCAGTGAGTGGTAGTGAATCAGAAAAATATTTTTCAACCTTCCAACATGGGCAGATTATTATGAACTCCTCAAAAAAGAATAAGAAATCTCCCTGGCCCCCACTCACATAAAAATGATGGTGGTAGTAATATACAGCAATGACATAATTCCAGTTTAGTTAAGGTGGGGTTTAACAAACATTTTCCTCAAAGGGTCAGATAGTAAACATATTTTAGGCTACAGGGGATCATACACAGGTGTTTTGCATCTACTTGGCTGTGCCATCATAGCACGAACTCAGCTCTAGACAATGAGATGAAGAAGGGTCGGCTGGATCTGGCCCACTCTCCAGAGTTTGCTGACCCCTGATGTAAGGCAAGTACACAGATAATAATTTAATATATCCTGTAGTCAAATGTGGTAAACGAAAAACCAGAAAGATTCCCATCAAAATGCTTTCAGAAGGCTTCTTTGAAAATGCAATGTCACAATTCTCTCGAGAAGCTAAGATCACTTGTTAGGAAATGACAAAAGGACAGTTAGTCCATATAGGAAGTTTCTCTTGTTTACCAAATACTATCTGAGCCTCATGGGAGAGAGATTATCCAATGAGCAAGTCTTTCTGTGCTTGATAAAAAACATGAAGAATGAGAAAGAGGCCAGTGGAGTTTCCCTATCGACAAGAGGGCCAACCTAGTAGAGGCTTGGTGAAGCTCATACTGAAAGTTGAGTAAGTTAATTTGTTAAGAATAGGATAAAAGCAAAAGTCATTTGTCATTAATTTCTGCAATGACTGTGAATTTTTTTCCAGAACCAATGACCCTATGAGTTCAAACTTCGATAATTTATTTTTTAACTTTGTAAGAGCTGATGTTTTACATAACAGATTGATAATATGCTGAAAACCCATATGGTACTTACATTTAGGTACATGTGATTAACTGCCATACTCATGATCATACGCTGGGCTTTAAACAACCTCAAAGATCTGGAATAAATTTAGAAGAATTTATAAATTCTCACTTATTGTTACATTTTACATTTATCTTTTGGTATAGTGGGCATATCACCTTATGCAGAAGTTTAGTACATGCAGATATACAAAGATACATTATGAAGATTATCAATGCTCAACTGTTTCCATCTATTTTTTTTTTTTTAACTCTATGACAATGTCCTCATGTTAGCACTTCTCTGCCACCAAACTCTTCTCTTTCCTCTCACTGGTAATGGCAATTTCTTTTTTTCTTTTTAATTTCAGATTAATATGAGGGTACAAATGTTTAGGTTACACTGTATTCGTTTTGAAGGTGAAGTTCAAGTTATAGCTGAGCCTTTACCCAGGGGATGTGGTATGCCTTTACATTGTGTTGGTGATGGCAATTTCTAAGTGCTACTTTCCTTTTTGTGACAACAATTATGACTTTTTTGCTTAGACATTTGCCCAAATGGATTCATTCTTTCTTTTTTGTCAGTGCTGTGATGATTTACTAAACACACATGGACATGGAAACTCTTCGTTTTCCTCCCAGTTGTGTGAAATTGATGCATGAACACTTGAAATTGTCTTCCTAAAAAATTTCATAGTATAACATCCTTGATATTTTCAAGGGTATTTTTCCTACTAAAAGATGACTTTTTTTTGACATACTGGCCTTTTTGAGGTACAGATACACCTATATCCTTCTGGAAAGAGAATTAGCATCTCCTATCAATAGTAACTTCTTCTGGAACTAAAAAGAGATTCAAGTTGATTCATGTTAATTTATTTTACTTGTAACACTTTATTTATTTATTTATTCCTTTGTTTTAAGACAGAGTCTCATTCAATTGTCCTGGGTCTGAGTGCCATGGTGTCATAGCTCACAAAAAACTTGGGCTCAAGTGATCCTCCCACCTTAGCCTCTTGAGTAGCTGGGACTACAGGCACCTGCCACACCGCCTGCCTCGTTTTTCTATTTTTAGTAGAGAGGGGGTCTCACTCTTCCTCAGGCTGGTCTTGAACTCTTGAGCTCAGGCAGTCCGCCCACCTCAGCCTCCCAGAGTGCTGAAATTACAAGTGTGAGACACTGTGTAAAGATACCACTTTAAGTTATATAACTTTCTGTTGATAAAATTATCCATAGAAGTAACATTACTAATGATAATATTTGAAAATAAGTTACAGTTTCATACTTCTTTTTACTCATTATTGTAGTTACTAAAAATAAGTGACAATATGTGTATGTCAAATACAAAACTATTTCTCCCTTGTAGGATTGCTACAGTAAAGCCACGCAGACATGAGGAGTGTCAGCTCAGTCTAGTGATGGAAAGAAAAAAGGTCAGAATAAATCAGCTTTAAAAATAGGAATATACACCCTATTACATTTCATTACCTCACTGTTTTATTTTCTCTTGTACCTAACATATTGAGAAAGGAAATTATTTTCACATTCCAGTTATTCACATAATTTATGACATCTAAATATGGATGTCTTTTAGATAAGTCCCCTAGAGATACTAAAACTGTCATAATGCACCACCATTTCTCATAGCATATTCTATTAAAACTGTTATAACACATGATCAAAAGTAATTAAGTGGAGTAGTTTTAAACTATTGAGTAAGGTCTTGCAAATGGGTCTTGGTTGATGACTCTTGGCAATGTTAAAACAAGTCAGATTCACAGTGGCCTTTCTGGTGTCATATTCTGAATTTAAACTTTCCTTATCAGACATTCTTCTACAACACATTAAAAGCAACTCTGAAAAGGCAAGAAATATGTGAACATCATACATGAGATTAAAATGGGCTGAGAGAGCAAGGTAAAGTTCTGATAAGCCTTTCAATTGCACTATTTTTCTATGAAAAAGAAGGAATAGTTAATTCAAACTCTGTTTTTAAGCAAAGTTACCAAAATATAGAGTTTCAATTTTTCTCTGGAAGATTTGTGAGGACTTTTTTGGCATTTTATTTTATCATTTCCCTCTTTTCAATTCCAATAAGATAAATGAAAGGCTTAATTTGTGTCTACTATAAAAACAAAACCCGAAACCATGTGATCTCCTGGGCTACCCAACGTTAAAGGAAGCAGCGGATCAGACTGACAGGATCCATAGGATTTAGCTTTCTGAATTTACTGAAGGGTCTTTAAACTTCTCAATCCTGGAAGGGGTGCCCAGGAAGGAGATACCTGAGTTCGTCACTATCCTTGCCGGCCTGTGCGAGGGAGAAAATGCCCTTATTGCGAGTGAGAAGCAAGGATGCTGATGGCCAGGCAGGTCTCCAGTCCCTGAATGCCATCCTCTTCTGCTCATGGCCACTAGGAGAAGCTATAGAGAGCGGCAGGCCCACAGGGCAGAGACGCCATAAAGAAATACTCATTGTACCACTAAGCCAACTCCCTATGCCATCCTCTGGGAAACTGGACCACACGTCCTGGATAGCACATGTGGCCAGGATGCGGCAGGCCCAGGGCAGGCTGAGCTGCTTCCTTCATATCCTGCCCCCATAGGTTGGCCCCCAGGTAGGGGGTCTCACCAGTCACAGGAAAGGAGCCCAGTGATGGAGAGGCCAGCAGGAGAAGCCGGGTCTGCCCTTTCCCATGAAATGACTCTTCTCACTCTATTCCTGCAAAGAAAGCCCTGTGTCTGGAAAAAATCTACATTTCACCACTGTAGGTTCAGGAAGGTCATGCTCCGATTGGGTATCATCTTGGAAAGCCAATAAGAAAGTGTGGAATGTGATAGGCAGCAGGAAGGAAAGTGGGGGTCTGATGCCCCTCTCTCTACATGGCAAGACCAGGTTCCTCTCCACGCAGCTGGAGACACACGAACCCACGGAGTGAAATCAGGTGATGTGGTCTGGGGAGTGATCATCTGTGAGAACCAGGAGTGCTGGTTCCTAATCGAACTTGGAATGAGAAAAAATGTGTGAAGTCTCCTTTATACTTTTGACTTTGCTAGAAGGGTTTTGCTTAGAAATGCCCTATTAATTTGGAGTCTACCCCAAGATTGAATCATCTGGGGTAAATAAATAAAGTACGTGTGCAGAATAATGGTTAGAAACACTTCTCAGAGGTGATTCTGTTTCACTGCTGGGAGACAAATTTTCTAATAGAAAATAGACTTAATGGGATACTCAGCTCATCTTGGTAATATTAATTCTCTTAAATGAGCTGAGAGGAAGGAAGTTAACCGGCATATTATCCCAGTTTTACCTCATCATTAATCCTCAATCCCTGCCCCAGGTGCTGCTTGTTCCCCACCCCCCCACCCATCCAGTTGCTTTTTCTTCCCAGCATTTCCCTTGACTGACATTGTCAGTCATGCTGCTGAGTTCTGACCTTGTCCATGAACACAGTAGGTAATACAGGAGGATGGCATTGAAGATGGGCAGCTCATTCAACTGGAATGGGAGTTTCATGTTAATCATCCAGCTCACGGTCATCCCTCTGTCCACTGGCCTCCCCAGGCTTGCTGGGCGGCCTCTATCCCAGCCCTGCCAGACTCCTGGAGCTGCACCCTCCCTTCTCCTTCAGCCTCACCAAGCCCTTAACTTTGCCCAACCTTGAAAACGGGAGGGTATAATCATGGGCAAGATTTCCTACAGATGCAATGTCCTGATCAGTTGCGTTGCTTACGGCGAGCTGGCTAACCAAACTCTCAGTTGCCGTAGGGGTGATAGTTCCTGACTTATAAGGCTGCCGAGAAGATGAAATGAGTCAGTCTCTGCAAAGGACTTAGGATGTATTTCCACTTAGCTGGCCTTAAGTTCCCGTCCGCAAACTCCAACTCACCAAATTTTGTTTTCACCTTTTCTGGGCATACTGAACTTCTTCATCCTTCAATTTCATGTTCCATCTCTCTACCTCTGTCTTTCTTCCAAAGTCCAGTTCCAGGAGTTCGTCTCTAATACCCCTGACACTCTCTGGGAACGGGGGCTCATTAAGCCCTAGAGCTGAACTGTTTCCCAGCAGGGCGGCTGTGGGCTCAGGGGGCGTTCATCTGACTGCAGGCACTGGGCTTGCGGCAGCCCCCCTCAGTCTCTCCTGTGATGAGAACACGTTCAGTGCTCTTGACTTATTAAAAAATCTATCTGCGGAAGGCCTCAGAAACCCGCTTCGTCTCTGAGGTGAATGCTGCTTAAGAGACAAGATGGAATATGCTTTAGTAAATAATTCATGCCTAGGCATTAATATCAGGTTAGAGTTCAAGAAAGATCAGCAACATAAACCTTAGTATAACCACGTCTGTGATTGACAGCTAATCAGAATTGTGTTTTTATCGGGATGTAAGATGTGCTGAATCACATTTGATTACACGGAGATGGCCTGTGTCCTACGTTACTTTTCATAGCATTTTTCTTTCTATTAGAATCTCATCTTATTTTCATGTTTTTTCCCTAATTCAGTGGAAGTTAGCCACTAGGAATGAATTCAAAATACAGAAATATGTCCAAGTCTCAAAAATATTTTCTATAATTTGCCGAATATATGTATGCCAAGAATACTGTCAAACAGCTGCTCAATTAGGCCATAAAGAAATTAACTACCTTTGAAAAATCTCAGAGAAATAGTCTAAGCAGTTTCTAACAGCATAATAATGTTCTTTGGTAAGTTTTCTGATTTACTTAAATCTTGTTCAAAATTACAGCACCCTGAGAATTAGTGCGATGTGCAGCAGCCCTCATTGGCGGTGAAGGGTGCTTAGTCCGGGGCTGCTGGCTTACAGGGCCGATTTTTGGTTATAACTTTCACTGGGGTTGTGGAAGGACCTTGGGGAATCTATTAGGTTGGATTCCTGACACTGTTCCAGTTGTTAAAATCGCATAATTTAAATTATCGTTTTCTTGGTGTATGTAACTATGAATCTGAATATTATACTTTATGGCTTATATGAGATCTTACATTTAAACTTTTGAGAATAGAAAAATGTGATATTAAGTATGTGGGTTTTACTATATAGAATGCATTTAACCGTCACAGGAGAAAGAAGTTTGCCTTAGTGTTATGAACCCCAAATAGAACTAATTTTCTTTTTGCGCATTTTCCTCCAATTTGTTCTTCTGTTTGTGTACTGTAAATCATCACAATAAAAAGAGTTTTGCCTTCTCTTTTCCATGGGTATTAACCATAGGACCAGGTTTTCCAATAAGAACAGTTCTGTACAGAAGCAAATGATTTGTTTGATAATACGTCTCTCAGATTGATAATTAGTCATTGTTCACACAGGAAGTTGAAATTAACCAGCATGAACATAGCAGATAGCATTGGAGAATGAAGGGTGACACACTGCTATGTTGATGAAGATGCTCATATTACAGCAGTAAAAGGCTTGTGGGGATAACTTTAACAACTAATAACCTTCATAACTAATAAATTTAATAGTTTAAATTATGCCATTTTCCTAAATTACACTATTACCACCCGGAATTGCTTGGGCTGTTGTAACACTGGCCATCTTCAGGCCCTGACCTTCCACTCACCCCTGTCTGTCCTTCAGGCCCTTACCTTCCACTCGCCCCTGTCTGTCCTTCAGGCCCTGACCTTCCACTCGCCCCTTCTGTCCTTCAGGCCCTGACCTTCCACTCGCCCCTGTATGTCCTTCAGGCCCTGACCTTCCACTCGCCCCTGTCTGTCCTTCAGGCCCTGACCTTCCACCTTCCCCGTCTGTCCTTCAGGCCCTGACCTTCCCCTTCCCTGTCTGTCCTTCAGGCCCTGACCTTCCACCTTCCTGGTCTGTCCTTCAGGCCCTGACCTTCCACTTGTCCCTTCTGTGAAGTTCTTACACTTGGAGCAGAAGGCCCCCAGATGATGCAGCAATATGTCTCTGTTTGGAATGCAGGAAATCTGGCTAGGATCTTGTGTTTCACTTTTTTTCACTGAAATGTGATGTTGAACAGTTGATTTTCTTATACCATACTTCTCTGTAACTTCATAGTAACTTTGTTTTTATTAACAACTATGCCTTTTCCTGCTTTTTGAACACTTTAAATTGTTTGAAGTGCTTCTCCTGATATTATCAATTAGTCACATTTTCTTTTTTTTTTAAACCTTATTATTCAAGATATTCTGTCTTTTTTTATTATTAAATCATAGCTGTGTACATTAGTGCAATCAAGGGGTACAGTGTGCTGGTTTCATATACAATCTGAAATATTTTCATCAAACTGTTTATCATAGCCTTCATGGCATTTTCTTAGTCATTGTATGAAGACATTTGAATTCTGCATTTAGTAAGTTTCGCCTGTACCCTTCTAAGATGCACCGTAGGTGTGGACCCACCAATTATCCTCCCGCCACCCCAACCTCCCCCATCCCCTCCCCTTCCTCTCCCCTTTCCCCATATTCTTGTGCTATATTTGGGTTGTAGCCTTCATGTGAAAGCTATAAATTAGCTTCATAGTAGGGCTGAGTACATTGGATACTTTTTCTTCCATTCTTGAGATACTTTGCTAAGAAGAATATGTTCCAGTTCCAGCTCTTAAACTGAATAACTGAGCTTAGAAGACTCTCACTTTATTTATTATTTATTAAGCCATAAGATAGTAAAACCTAGACGTGCTAAGGAGAAAATAAAAATTAGCAACCTGGACATTCTTGGAAATCTCCCAGAGGCAGAGAAGTGCTGACATCTTTGCCATGAGTGATGTTGGCAAAGGTCCAAAGAGGGCGGAGGAAGCTCTTCACCAGTCCACACACTTGCCAGGCGCTCTGTCACTGGAACACAGTTCTGCACAAGCAGAACTAGGAGGCGCTGGACAGTGGGCAGAGGTCTCTGCTTGCGCTTCCGTGGTTTATGCAGGTTTACTCTCAAACAAAACAGGCTCCAACTCTCCTTGGCTTTGCACTAAGCAGGTTCCCTTGCCTGCAAAAATTCTTTTTACACAAATCCTGGAAACCCTCATCTCGGCTCAGTCTACCAGCTTGCCCAGGGTGCTTTTGCCTTCTTTCAGTCTTGTCTATGTCGACCAAGTTATTCATTCTTGTACCCCTTACTGACATCTGAAATCACATGTTCTTTTCTCTGAATTCTAGTGAACAAAATGAACAAATGGAGACAGTACCCATCCTCTGTTTGGTGTATATGTTGTAAATATTTATCCAGTTTGTCTTTAGCTGTATTTATCTGTTGCTGCATTTTAAAAAAGTATGTGGTTGTGTCCATCTGTGTTTATAATGCTGCTGTTGACTTTAAAAAATGCTTTTCTTCACATGCATCCCTATAAATGTATTGAGAATAGTTCTGATGCAGTTAAATTATTTGGAAACTCTTGGATCCTTTTGGTTCTTGCTTTGAAGATGTGAAGGCAGAAGTGATCCCTTTTCTCCACATCCACGCCAGCATCGCTGGATTTGGGATTTCGTTATGTGGGCTGATCTTACTAGAGTTAGATGATATCTGTACCAGAATGTTTATTGCAGCCCAATTCATAATTGCTAAGTCATGGAAGAAGCCCAAGTGTCCATTGATCCACGAATGGGTTAATAAATTGTGGTACATGTATACCATGGAATATTATGCAGTCTTAAAGAAAGATGAAGACTTTACCTCTTTCATGTTTACATGGATGGAGCTGGAACATATTCTTCTTAGCAAAGTATCTCAAGAATGGAAGAAAAAGTAT
>CAUYRH010123630.1:0-15668 GCA_963574655.1 Perodicticus potto
TCATTGGTCGGGGATCGAGCTGCATGCACTCACGTCAGCGCGCGTCGGCTGACGTCATTGCCTTCCACGTGGCCCACAGGGAACAGGCCTGGACTGACGGTGGCAGCCCTGAGAGGACGTCGTGCACCCTCGTACTTGGACCCTCTCCTTGGGGGAACTCTCGCTTTCTACTGGGCGGGGACATCATGCAAAAGATGGAGGGGTGGGGGAAGGGTGGATACGACTCAGTGGCGTTAAATGCTTTCCTGGTGTTGGGTAGCCATCCCAGCCAGCTAGTTCCAAAACATTTTCAGTGCGTCCCAAAGAAGCCCCTGTGCCCATTAAGCAGCCACTTGCCACGCCCCACCCCACCCCACCACACACCACACTCCCCATAGTCCCTGGCTACCACTTATCTGCTTTCTGTCCGCAGAGGTTTCCCTATTCTAGACATTCCCTATAGATGGGATTTTAACAATAAACGCATGGCCTTTTGTGTCTGACTGCTTTCACTTAGCATGTTTTCATTATGGTTCATCCATCTGGATTCAGTTGTATGAACAGATCACACCTTATTTATCCCCTCATCAGCTGATGGGCAGTTAGGTGATTTCCGCCTTTTGGCTATTGTGACTGGTGCTGCCATGGACATGCCTGTACAACTTTTTGTTTGAATACATGTTTTCAACTATTTTGAGTCTACATGTAGGAGTCAAACTGCTGGGTCATATGGTAATGCTATGTTGAACTTACTGAGGAACGACGAAACTGATTTTCACAGCAGCTGTACCCTTTTGCATTCCCAACAGGAGTTTATGAGGGTCCAGATTTCTCCACATCCTTAGCAAAACTTGTTTTCTGTTTACGTTGTTTCTTGTGTTTATAATAGCCATCCTAGCTGGTATGAAGTGCTATTTCACAGGGGTTTTCATTTGTATTCCCCAAATGGATAATGGTGTTGCTATGCTTTGAATGTGTTCCCCAAATTTTATGTGTTGGAAAGTTAATCCTCAAATTCATATGGTGATTAGAGGTGTGGCCCTTGGGAGACAATGGGGATTAAGTAAGGTCATCAGGGTGAGACTCCCCCCACAGTGGGACTGGGGGCTTTATGAAGAGGAAGAGAGACCTGAAGGGATACACATGCTCTTACCCCGTCAACGTGTGATGCCCTCTGTCACGCTATGACACTGCAAGAAGGCCCTCACCAGATACCAGCACCATGCTCTTGGGCCTTCCTAGCCTCCAGAACTGTAAGAAGTAAATTTCTTTTCTTTATAAATTAGGTATTCTTTTCTTTATAAATTGGGTCTCAGGTATTCAGTTACAGGAACAGAAAACAGACTAAGACATATTTTCGTGTGCTTCTTGGCACTATGTACATCTGCTTCGGAGAAATGTCTATTCAGGTCCTTGGACCACTAATTGGATTGTCTTTTTGCTGTGGAGTCCTAAGAATTCTTTACATATTCTGGAAAATAGACCCTTATTAGAAATGTGATTTGCAATTTTTTCTCCCATTCTGTGGGTTGTTCATCAACTTTCTGGATAGTATCTTGTTGCACGAAAGATTTTAATATGGATGTAGTCAAATTTGTCAAAAGAATAATCTTGATTGCTGTGGGAGGTCTGGGTGGCTCTGCCACCTCCTCTGTCCTCCTGTGACATGCAGGTACTGGAAGATCTGTGTGCAAGATGGCAGGAGATACCAGAAGCCAGGAACTGGAACTGTTGACATTCATGGATGTAACCATAGAATTTTCTCTGGAAGAGTGGGCATTCCTGGACCCTGCTCAGCAGAATTTCGATAGGGATGTTAGACAACTACAGAAACCTGGTGTCCTGGGTCTTGCTGCCTCTAAGCCTGATCTTAGATCACCTGTCTGGAACAAAGGAAATAGCTCTGCAATGTGATGAGGCCTGAGACAGTTGAGGAACACCCAGCTGTGCCTTCTCATTCCACCCAAAACCGTTTTCCAGAGCAGGGCATAAATATTTCTTTCCTAAAAGTGGTACTGAGAAGATATGGAAGCCTTGAGAATATAAATTTAATTGAAGACTGGGAAAGTGTGGGTGAGTGTAAGAAGAAGAAGGGATGTTTATGATGGACTTAACCAATGTTCAAAATCTACCCATAAGATGAGACATACCGTAGAGGGGCCCTTTAAATTTAAAGAATGTGGGAAGCCTTTAACCAGTGCTCAACACATTACTGAACATAAGAGAATTCATAATGGAGAGAAAGCTTACAAAAGTAAAGAATATGGCAAAGTCTTTAAATATCTACTAGCTTTTCTAATCATAACATAATTCATATTGGAGAGAAACTGTATATGTGTGAAAATTGTGGCCAAGCTTTTAATCACAAAGCAAACCTTTCTAAACATAATTCATACTGCAGAGAGACCCTACAAATGTGAAGAATGTGGCAAAGTCTTTAAATATCTTCTAGCCTTTCTAATCATAACATAATTCATACTGTATACCTGTAAATATTTGTGGCCAAGCTTTTAATCACGAATCAAACCGTTCTAAACATAAAATAATTCATGCTGGAGAGAGGTCCTACAAATGTGAAGAAAGTGACAAAGCCTTTAATTGGTGCTCACATCTTTCCATTTGTAACAGAATTCACACTGGAGAGAAGCCCTACAAATGTGAAGAATCAGGCAAAGCCTTTTTTTTTTCGGTGCACATACCTTAGTAATTGAAAGAAATTTCACTCTGGAGAGAAACCATACAAGTGTGAATGAAAGCACATGTAGTGAGAACAAGATGGAGTCAGGCAGGCCAGGGCAGACATGACACAGTTGGTCTGGTCGGTTTAGGTGCTGCCTGACCTTCACCCCCTGTCTCCCATTCTTACTGTTTTGTAAATTCAGCTCTCACCCTAAAGATGCCTACCTTGAGTAGATTGGGTGGATTGATTTAGGAGATTTACTTTTGAATTGGAATGTTGTAACAGGTCACTGAGGTATGCTGATTATTATTTGGAATAGAGGTCAGTGTGGTCTTTGCTTTGAACTTTTTTGTATAAAACTGTAATTTTTGGAAGTGGAAGAAGAGAACAGTCTTGGAGAGGCTACTCTCACTGTTCTCCAGAATCCCAGCCTTCTGACAAATAAAATTTGGTGGACCTATCCCTGTCTCTGCATATTGGCTGACAGTGACAGGCGGCCAGACCCTCTTCGTCTGGTAACATGAAGACTGTGTCAAAGCCATTACTTGGTGCTCAGACCTTACTAAACATGAGATAATCCATACTGAAGAGAAACTTTGCTTTTGTGAAGATTGTGGAAAAGCTTTTAACCAGTGCTCAAACCTTTATAAACATAAGATAATCCATACCAGAGAGAAACCATACAAATGTGAAGGATGTAGCAAACCCTTTACCCAGTGCTCTGAACTTACTATACACGAGAGAATTCATACCTGAGCAAATTTTACAAATATAAAGAAAGGGTGAAAATATTTAGTAACTGTTCACATATTACTCAACATCAGAGAGCCATACTGAGTAACAGTGGGGTACTGGAATGAATTCTTTATCAATTGCTCAAGCTTTATTTATGTTCCGAGAATTTGGACTGGAGAGAAACTCTACAAACGTAATAAATGCAAAAGAAAAAGTGTTCAAAAAACACACCTTAGAAAAGAGCAGAGGTTATTATAAAAGATATTTTACAGATACCATAATGTTAAAAAGAAAATATTTAATAAAAAATCAAGTCTAGATAAACATCAGGGGAGTCTCACTAGAAAGCACTAAGGCGCTAATACTTTCAGACATTGCTCTAAAACAGCATTGATTATATAGAGAATCATCTGAAGTTAAAATAGATGATTGATGTGTAGGTTTGCTTAAGAGGAGCAAGAGATTCGTTTTGTTTTGTTTTTTGTTTTTGCAAGACAGAGTCTCACTTTGTTGCCCTCGGTAGAGTGCCATGGTGTCTTAGCTCCTAGCAACCTTAAACTCTTGGGCTCAAACGATTCTCTTGCCCTAGCCTCTCAGGTAGCTGGGACTACAGGCACCCACCGCAATGCCCAGCTATTTTCAGAGATGAGGTCTCACTCTGGCTCAGGCTGGTCTCAAACCTGTGAGGTCAGGCAATCCACCCATCTTGGCCTCCCAGAGTGCTGGGATTACAGGCACAAGCCACCGCGACCGGCCCAAGAGATCGACTTTATGGCAAGTTATAATTACATGAAAAGTATTCTTTTTACAATACAAATCTTAGTTTTTCTAGAAATTTGAATATTGGTGTTATTCAACTCTCAAATTACTTGATGCTATGCCTTTGATCTTAGAGTTTCTGTGAAAGCATGAGGTCAGTTATTGCTGCATCAAAACTATGAAAGGTTCTTCTAAATTAGGTGGGTGTCATTCATATCCTCTTCCAGTGAATACCGAGGACACTGAAACCTAAGATGCATAAAGAAAATCTACCCGGAGAGGCTTTTTGTTATAGACTTATGCGAGTGTCATATGTGATGTCAAAAATAGGTGTTCAGAGTCACATTCTTCTCCATTATAGTTAGAAACATTTTGAATTATAGAATAAAATTGTTTTACCAATTTCATAGTAAGGTAATGACACACAGTAGATTTTGAAATGCTTAAGAAAAAAGAAAGGAAAAAATTTTGTGGCTATGTTGAGCCTAAACCATGGTCATGGAGACTTACATCTATTTTTTCTTCTAAGAGTTTTATAGTTTCAGCCCTTACATTTATATCTGTGATCCATTTTGAGTTAATTTGTTTTTACATGGTGTTAGGTAGAGATCCAGGTTCATTCTTTTGCATGTGGTTATCTAGTTGTCCCAGCACCATTTGTTGAAGGGATTATTCTTTTCCTCATTGAATAGCCTTGGCACCCTTATTGAAAATCAACAATATGCAAATATATAGGTTTATTTCTGACTCTTAAGTTATATAACATTGACCTAATATTATCTATCATGATGCCAGTGCCATCCTTTTTGGATTACTTTAGCTTTGTAGTAAGTTTTGAAATTGGGAAGTATGTGTCCTCCAACTTTTTTCTTATTATTTAGAGATTGTTTTGGCTATCTGGGTCCCTTGCATTTCCGTATGAATTTTAGGATCAGCTTGTCAACTTTTACAAAGAAGGCGAAGGAGCTAAAGAAATGTCACCCCAAATATATAACTACTTGCTAGAAAGAATACTTTGAATTAAAGACCGTTGGAGATCAGAAAGTATTTTGAAGGGGCTTTCCCTCTGTCTGCATAAAACCTGGCTGACCTGATCAAAAGCTCAAAGTGGGGGCAACCGACTTCGTTTCCTTCCCCTGAAGGCTAGCAGACCTGCCCCAAATTATTTAAAACACACTACCTGTCTCTCAGGTTAATCTACAAGTCAATTGGTTTCTCCCACCTACTCATCCTCCCCAGCAACCAGTTGGTGCACCCAAACTCCACGTTCTCCCTCTCCCTTCTAAAAGGCACCTATACCATCCCTGAGACATTAAGTAATTACTCTGTGATTCTCCCCATGAGCATGATATTTAGCAATAAACATTTCTCTTATCAATCTGCCTTAAATGTGATTGATCTTTCAGCAATTTTGAGGGGGGGGCAAGTTTCCCGTGATCCCTACAATTTGATGCAGTTGGCAGGACCTCAAAGCCATTCTGTTCTCCTGAAAGCCACAGCAGGAAGATTGGAACTTGAACCAGCCGGCCACATGGTAAGACACTTTACTTATCCATTGGACTCCGGGTTTTCCTCTCTGTGGGCTCTGACAAAAGATCCTTGTCCTTTCCAAATTTAAGATTAATGAGAGAAAACTTTTTTGTGGGTGACTGGTCTTGTGAACGACTCTGATATTGGTATATTTTTTGGTACTCTGTAATGTATGAATATTCGTATTGTTTGATTCTATCTCCTCTCAAAAATAGCTATTATTGCTGTTGCCATTATTACTTGTTCTTGTTTTGTTGATTGTCTTTCTGTGTCATTTTGTCTAAAGAGGGTTACCATAAGGTGGAACTTGGGCCTACCTCCCCATGAGCCCGACGTTCGAACTGGCTCTGCATACTGGCCAGTTATGAGGTTCTGACTAGTCTGGTGTCTTTTAAGACAAACTTTGTTGCTGGTCCCTCAGAGAGACCGAATGAGGTCTCACCCTCTCGTCCTGTTTTCATGTCCCTGAGTTTGCCTTGAGGCTGAGTGGGAATTCACTCCTCAGTCTCCACCATCCAGGGGACATATTTTGTTGGGAACACATTCAGGCAGCCAGTCTGAAAAGATTGGAGTCGAAGACACGTAAGACTCAAAGCAGCGCACTGTTTGTCCCGAACGTGACAAGCTCTAGAGAAAGTCGTTGTGTTAAAATTTCCTATCTTGTCTATTTCTGAGAGTAAATTTATGGGAAGCTAGCTTGAAACCAGCATTTTCTACGTAGAGGCATTGGGCCTTCTTTGTGCCCTCTCCAGATTAACCCTGGAAAGTCATTAGCTGGGGTATCTATGAAGAAACATTGAATTAACTTGCTCTTGGAATAAGCATGCTGTTGTAATTAATGCCCCAAAGATAGATCCTTTAAATTAAAAGAATTCTGAATTATCTTAAAAACTTTTAAAGATTTCTTATTTGGAACCATTGCCTTATTTGTGTTAATAAGGAAATTAGATTAAAAGAAAGACACATAATGTTGTGGTTAGCCCTAAAAAAATTCTCTTGACAAAATTGAAAAGCACATATCTGATTTAAAACAAAAATTTAACAAGAAAATCTTTTGAAAAACACCCCTGTAGGAATAATGACAGAGGCCAGTTTGCCTCATAGCCAAATGGTTAAAGTTCCATGTTTTCATGTCAGCCGCCCTAGGTTCGATTCTCAGGAAGGGAATGAGCCTGTTCTAACTTGATGTTTGTAACTTGTGCCATTCATTGATTCTTTTCCGGGCACAGCTTTTGCTTTCCTATATTCCGTAGAGATATATGGGACTTTTAGATATTTATGTGTGAATGATCAGCTGAAAAGCTGGAACCCTAGAAAATATGACCGGATAAAATTTTAGATTACATCTTGTTTAGAACTAGTAAGACTTTTATTTCTTGGAGTTACTTTCATGACTTTTCTAGATCTTATAAAAACTGTTCTCCACTTCTTAAAAGATACTTCTCACTTCTTCAATTAAGTAATAACCTTGGTTAAGGCTTATTGATTTTACTTACAAAGTTTCTTTAGTTTAAAAAGTCAAAAGTAAAAATATCGGCTGTTTGTCCTCACTAAAGTTTGCTCCATCCATCTTCACTCCTTTCTACTCTTTCCTCTCTGTTGATCATGAAGTTTTAGCCAATCAAAGGTGGCCAGCTGTTCAAACTGTATTTAAGTAAAACGAATGCAGAGCCGTAATCAATCCAGCTGTTTTTATGCCTCACTTTCTCTTTTCTGTCCATGAATCTTCTCAACATTAGAGTCTCTCTAAACCACTTCTAGTTCAACTGAGCCGTTTGTGAATTACTCTTTTGTCGATTCAACTTCGTTAAATTTAATTTTTATCAAAAGTGGATTCTGAGATAGAATTCCCAGAGTCCCCCCCCCAAGAAGAGTGAGAGTCCAAGTGAGGTACCTACTGGACCTGTTTACTCTCTCACTGCAACTGAGGCTTGTGGGTTAGTTCTCTCTCAGACTCCAAAATGCCACAGAGTTATGTTTCTAACTCTCTAAGTTTGTTTATACAAATTTTTGATCCTAACTGTGCTCAAAAATGATGACAGGAACTAAAATACATCTAAGAGAAGATTGTATCTAATAATTAAATTAGCTTAAATTCCGTTAGAGGCCTCAGGTGTCTGCACCGGGGAGAAACAGACAGTAAATGGCAATGCAAATAGTGCAACCTCCAGCTTTCCGGAATTTGTAGAGATTTCTCTGTTTTCCCCATTTGTTGCTTTTTCTTATGTGTTTAAAGAAAAATCAATGCCTACGTTTATCATAAAAATCAAAGAGCTAAAACCAAAATGTATAATAAAAATAAGATCCTTACTCTCTAAAGATCTGAGCACTCTACTTTCTAGCAATGCCTAACCTATAAGTGTGTAAGTACTGGGCCCCTAAAAATGGCAAATGCTTACAGAAATGACAAAATCTTACTAAAAGGCAAAATTGCTGCCTACTTAACAATCACTTAAAATAATGAGACAGATAATTAAAAAAATTGGTAGTCAAAATAAAAAATAGTAATATTTAAGAGCCAGCAATAAAAATTCTTTATAAAAGCTATTAAAACCACTTCTGTCTGTATGTCTATGTATGGCATTTGTATGTAATGTTTCACTACCAAATTATATAAAAAGAGCTCTAAGTAATTGACTTACAATAATAAGTACTTAAATATTTTTACCAAAAAATTAGAAACTAACTCATAGATTTCATTCAGATGGCTTTAGGAATGTGGTAATTGACTTCTGCTGAACTTTCTGTCTGATTCTGTTACAGTCTGATTCACAATTTTTAACTATTAGTTAATTTTAAATCTGAATACCTCAGAGATACTGTGACTCTCCTTCTATATTCTCTCAGTCTCTAAACTGATTTAGATTCTATAACTTTTACCCAAAGATACACTTCTATTTGGTATGTTAATAATATTTTACTCTGTAATCAGAGTGCTGTCTTAGATGTGTTCTTTTAAAGGCTTTAGCTGAATGAGGCCACAAAGCACCTAAGTCTAGACTTCAGTGGGTACAAACAACTGTTGCTTAACACGAATACCTCAAAGGCACTCAAAAGCTTACCCCAAAATACCTCAAAGGCACTCAAAAGCTTACCCCAAAATGCCTTGAGTCAAACTTGTGATAGCCCTTGCTAGAATTTACACATTAACAAGAGGAAAATCTGCCACTATTTACACAGACTCCAAATATGCCTTTGGAGTCTGCCATGCAGTTGGCACAATTTAAAACTCTTATTTCTCAATTGCTACTGACACTCCTATTGGCAATAGATCTATAATATCAGATAGATTGCATATTGAGCTAAACAGACTCCCTGTGGTTCCCTTTCCATTTACTCTTTAACTTACACTTATCTCCCATCATATGGGGGATATGTACAAATAAAACATAATTAAATACATCCATACATACAGATAGATAAATACATAGATTGTTAGTTAGCTAGTTAGTAATGCCCTAAAATCTTCAATATCTCTGACCAAAGTATTTCCCAATACACTGTTTATAAATCCCATCAAATCTCTGGAGAAAACAGGCCCCCAAACGCCCAGACTATTCCTTTTTGACACTCCAAATTGATTTTACAGATTTACCTCCAAATTTAAACTTTTCTCACTGTTAGTTATTATTTATATAATTAGTAAATAGACTAAATGTTGTTTAACTAAATATACTAAAGCTACAACAATAAAAAATTAATAACTAAAATTATCTCATGTTTTAATATTCTTTTATAGATTAAGTCAAACAAAAAAATTCATTTTAAACCACTTACTTACAAAGGCTGTAGGACAGTGTTTAAATTTCGTAGCCCACATCACCCCCAATTCTCAAGACAAATAGAGTATAAAAATCTAAAACTAAAAATGATTTTTTAAAAGTCTATCAAGACACTGGACTTAAATAGCCAAAAGCATTTAACCTTTGGCCCTTATAAAAATCTAAAATACTCCAATTACAGGCATGGTTTAACCCCTTTTAAAACAGTGTTCTGTTACCCCATGCCTACTGGCACCTATAAAACTATTTCTAGACTGATGGAACACCATAAAAAGTTAAGTGAACAATTCTATATCATGACTAGCTACACAAAGATGCAAACTAACATGTTTGGAGTGGATCTTCAACAGGTGAAAAGAGGATGGCCTCCACCAACTAACAGACCTTGTCATCCTGTTTGACCAAGAAATCATATGTACATCAAGGTTCTTAGAAAAAGACATGTGCTGTCACTTCACTGCAGAGGTCCTCATGAAAGCACGTGTAGTGAGAATAAGATGGAGCCCATCAGGCCAGGGCTGATACGACAGGTTTAGGTCCTTAGTAACCTTTACCTCATGTCTCCCATTGTTTTGTAAATTCAGCTTTAACCTGACAGTGTATATCTTGAGTGGTTCAGGGCAATTGATTTAGGAGATTAGCTTTTCAATTAGAAATGTTGCTTGGGGTCATGGGTTATGTCAATTATTGTTTGTTATGGGCCATGGTTTATGGCGATTACTGTTGTTTAAGGTAAGTGTTAATTACTGCTGTTTAAGGTAAGGGTTAGTGCTGGTTCTTGGTCTTAACTTTTATGTATAAAACTGTGGCTTTTTGGAAATGGAAGAACAGAACCGTCTTGGAGAGGCTACTTTCACTGTTCTCCACAATCGCTGGTCTTCTGACAAATAAAGTGAAGAGGTCTTGGCGAAACTTGTCCTTTTCCCCTTGGTTGGTTCACTGAAAAGATCAACTCACAGTTATGGTAGATTAATAAGAGAAAGGATTATTTCCAAACACCATGAGCCTGGGGGGAACCACAAGAATGATTTCCCAAAATATCAGGGCGGTTTTTTTTTTTTTTTCCCCCTGAGACAGAGCCTCAAGCTGTCCCCCTGGGTAGAGGGCTGTGGCATCACAGCTCACAGCCACCTCCAACTCCTGGGCTCAAGTGATTCTCCTGCCTCCGCCTCCCAAGTAGCCGGGACCACAGGTGCCCACCACAATGCCCGGCTATTTTTTCATTGTCGCTGTCATTGTTGTTTGGCGGGCCTGGTAGTCAGTGGCTTTTAAAGATGCCTTTTAGAAGGGAGGGGCAAGGGGGGGAAGTGTATGTGTAGCATTTCGTTGCTAGGGGGAATGTGTGTTGATGGGTAGAAACGGATTGATTTTCAGATTAACCTGAGAGACAGGTCTGGTGCTTCAAATGACCTTAGGGCCAGGTCTATTAGCATGCAATAGGGAGTCCAACAGCCCTTTGAGATTTTAGGGGGATAGAGGAAAGTCTTCATTTGGAGTTTCCTGATTATAAATAGCCTTTAATTTAAAATAATCTTTATACCAAGGAATCATATTTGGGGGTGAAATTTTCTTAGCTCCTTCATTCCCCTTGTCTGGAACTTCCCTAGAAGTTTCACACATTAAGAGCTGAGTTGGTAACTGTGGAGAGAGATGGAGCATGTTAGTAATTTAGTAACAAGATGCTTGAACTCTATAAGAACATAAATCAGAATGAGAATGAATAAGCAGAAAAGAACAGATATGAGCACATTTCCACACACCCCATTAAACCCGTCTCCCATTCCTGGGAATAAGTCAGCCCAGCAGAAGGGTTTCGCTTTGTTAATTTGATGAAGAATATTTATCTTATTCTTTAAGAGATGTAGATCAGTCTCTATTTGCCCTGATTGGTTTACGTAAAAACAACATTTTCCCCCAATAACAGCACAAGCTCCTTCTTGTTAAGCTGTCAAAGCATCCAGGATGTGGCAATTTTGAATTACAGCAGATGCTAGGCTGTTAACCTCTGCTTGAAGTGTTCCTAATGCCTGCTTGGTGATGTTGAGCTCTTGTTCTATTACCATGGAGAGATTCGTGACTGCTCTTTCAATTTCATAAGTTCCAAATGCTGGGTAAAGGATCCTGAAAATTGAAAAGAACTTCTGAGTTATGATATACAAGGGGATTTTTTATAATGTTACATTTTGTATGTTTATAAGGTATGACCTTATGAACAAAAGATCCCAAGTTTGTAATTTGACTGGCATTTAAAGTGGAGTACTTGGTAACAGAGGGTGCCAGATAACCGAGTCCGCAGCGTCCTGACCATTGGGGTGGGAACCATTTGTATACCTTATCACCACACAAGATAAAAAGACCAGTGTTATTTATAGATAGAGTCAGGTTAGAACCTGTGACCTTCCAACCTGGGATTTGTTGTGTCTTCTCCTCTTCACTGGCAGGTTCACATACCCAGTTGTCATGTGTCCCTGTTAATTTGTAGGAACGGAACAGGTTGAGGAATATTTGATATAAAAGGCCTTTCGTCTGGCTTTGACAGTTATATGACTTGATGCTGTTGCCCAACTAAGTCAGTCCAGACTTCTGGTCTACCCAAATGTAATTTTTAGTGCCCAGTAGTTTAACAGAGAGAGAGAGTGAACTATCCCAAGTTTCACAGGCCTGGCCTGTAGGCTGTTCATAACATATGGTGATTTGACATGTATTGTCAACATGAAGGTTAGTGTCGGCATCATCTATGACCTTTGTGAGAGGTGCAAGAATGCCATTTGTGGAATCAAACCATAGGGTTTGATCAGAATAGTGTTCCAGGATATCACCTAGAAAATATCCAGCATCATTTCAATTTTCAATGCAGAGGGGAAATTTCTTTTCTAGTGACTTTACCTGAACAAAAGACAGCTCCACAGTTTTTCTATGTCCAGTTGTCTTACCAGCAGGTGAAGTCGTATGTTCTTTCTTCTCTGGCTGTGGATACCACATCTTATCATTTGTCCATTTTCCAGATTGGTTCTACCAGGTACTCACATCAGCAGAGATAAAAATGAATTCAGGTTCCTTTGCATGATCTAGATGTTGGCATTACCAGCAATCAGATTGATTAGTTAGTGTGGCCAAGGGTTGAAAGACTGGCACAAAGGGGTGCTGGATCTGTGCTTGACCTGCTGGAAAAATAGTAAGGGTTAGTAAGAGTAAGGCATAGTTTGAAAGAAGAGCCATAGTGGAAGATAAAAAGAAGAGAGAATGGGATAGATTGAGGCAACCTTCACTCAGCTTCCAATGTGTTAATTTCTGAAAGTGGAGGGGGATGCTTGAAGGGAAAAGTGTTTGAACGTGACTATTGGGGGGTTTAAAGGCAAGGAATATAGATTTAAACGAGGTTTCTTGATCCGCGATCTTGGGAACAGCTGTCTACTGCGTGGAGTCGAGGAGTCGTCTGCTTCAGGGGCCTGGGGATTGGCCCTGGAAATCCTTACTTTCAGGTCACCTGTAGGAGTCGTCTTCCATCTGTCTCGGTGTATTCTGGCGGGGTTCATGTGAATCCAGGAGGGCTTTTCCTTTACTTTTATGGAAGTAAAAGTGGTGGTTTATGGTGATTAGCAGTACTTCACAAGGGCCTTTCCAGCGGGGTGACAGTGCATGTTTTCTTCTAAAAACGTTGATATATACACGATCTCCTGGCTGAAAAGGATGGCAAGGCTTGTCAGTTGGTGGAAGCCATGCTCTTTTCATCTGTTGATGATATGCTCCAAGTACATCAGTTAGTGGCTGTATATAGCTGGTTATGGTATCAAATTGTTCACTCAGATCACTATACTTTCCCGTCAGCCCAGAAGGTTTAGAGGTGCCCATAGACATAGGGTGACCAAACACTGTTTCAAAGGGTGTTAATCCATGTCTTCTATTTGGGGTATTTCAGATTTTTATAAGGGCCAGAGGTAATGCTTCTGGCCATTTAAGTCCAATGTCTTGACATGTTTTTGCCAAAGTTCTCTTTATGTCTAGGTCTTTACGTTCTACCTGTCCTGAGGATTGAGGGTCATATGGGGTATGAAATTTTAATGAGTACCCCAGAGCATTTGCAAGTAGATGATTTATTTCTGCTGCAAAATGTGGCCCTTAATCTGATTCAATTCATGAAGGTACACCAAATCGAGGAATAATTTCAGTTACCAATTTCTTTACTACTATTGTAGCATCTGCACATCTGGTTGGGTAACATTCAGTCTATCCACTAAATATACAGACAATAACTAAGCAATGAGAAAAGCCTAAAGCTGGAGGTAAATCTATAAAATCAATTTGGAGTGCCACAAAAGGCAGTGCAGGTCCTTGGGGGCTCCCTAAAGAGCATTGGTCTCCTCCAGAGATTTGGTGAGATTGACAAATAGTACACTGGGAAATAATTTGGTCAGAGATTTTGTAGATCCCAGGGAAGTACCAACTATTTTTTAGTTACTTAATTATCCCCCGTTTGCACATATGTCCCATTTGGTGGGAGATAAGTGCAAGCCAAAAAGTTAAAAGAAAGGGGGCTATGGGGAGTCCATTTGATCCAATATATAATCCATTTTATAATTGTTTAGCACCATTATGTGTCCATTTATCTTTTGCAGGTTGTGGAGTATTAATCTGATGATTAATGATGTCATACAAGGATAAGGGGAGGGTAATAAGTTGAATGGAAAAAGGATAGGGGGTGACCATTTTTGGCGGCATATTTTGCAGCTCTGTCTGCTCTATTATTTCCTAGAGATGCAGTCTCTGTTTCTTTAGTGTGGACTGGGCAATGAATAATAACAATTTTAGAGGGGAGGTGAATAGCTTGTAATGGGGAATCAATTATAGGCCCCCTGGCGATAGGGGTGCCAGCTGACGTTAAGAAACCACGAGACTTCCAAATCGTGTCAACTGCATGACAGACTCCACAGGCTTATTTGGAGTCTGTGTAAATTGTGGCAGTTTTTCCTTCTGCCAAATGTGCAGGCTCTAGTGAGGGCTGTAAGTTCAGCAGCTTACGCTGATTTTATAGTAGGTAGGGAGTATGCTTCCAGGGTTTCATGTAGGGAAACTATAGCATAACCAGCTATTATACTACCTATGAAATCACGTTTGCAAGAGCCATCACAAAAGAGCATTAAGTCTGGGTTGTCTAAAGAGAGATCTTCTGAGAGATCTTCTCCTGGTTTTGAAACCATATCAACAGCTGTAAGGCAATCATGTGAGATGGAGTGGGGGTCTCCATCGTCAGGGAGAGGTAGGAGTGTAGCTGGAGTTAAGGTGTTACAACAGTGTAAGATAATGGAGGGGTTGGTTAGTAGGGCTTGCTCATAGGAGGTCTGCCGTCTACTAGAGAGATGCCGTGCTTTGTGGACTTGCAATAAAGCAGACACAGCACGGGGAATGCAGCATGCAGATGAACAGGGGGACCTCATGTGAGGGTGCTGGCTTTGTCAAGTAGGGTAGCA
This sequence comes from Perodicticus potto, assembly GCA_963574655.1. Classification (NCBI taxonomy): domain Eukaryota; kingdom Metazoa; phylum Chordata; class Mammalia; order Primates; family Lorisidae; genus Perodicticus; species Perodicticus potto. Next base: position 14,934 of record CAUYRH010123630.1, read on the forward strand.
GCTGCTGCTACTGCACGGGGACATGGGTGCATGCCTGCAGCCACGGGATCTAATTGACATAAAAAATATGCTATAGGGTGGATCTGAGAGAAAAAAGGCTGTCTTAAGATGCCAGCAGCAATTCCATTGTTTTCAGGGCAGTATAGATGGAAAGGTTTATAAAAATTGTGTAAGCCCAGTGCAGGAGGTGTGGATAATGCTAATTTAAGAGTTTTAAAAGAATCTTAATGCCTCTGGGGGCCAGAGGATAGGTTCTTGGATACTGTCAGGAAGGAGGGAATATAATGATTTAGTGAGGGGCAGCAAAATTAAGAATCCATTGGCGGCAGTAGGCAGCTGCTCCTAGAAATTTTCATAGTTGTTTTTTAGTTTGGGGACGGGAAATAGGAAAAATTGACTGAAGGTGTTTCAGGGTGAGTTTTTGAGTGCCTTGAGCTATTTCATGTCCTGAGTAAGTAACAGTGGTCTGTACCCACTGGAGTTTAGACTTAGAGGCTTTATGGCCTTTCTTAGCTACAGCTTTTAAAACAATGAGAGAGTCTAAGACAGCACCTTGTTTAGTTTGATTACAGTATAGAAGATCATCAATGTATTGAACTAAGGTGGACCCGTGTTTAAATGTTATAGAGTCTAGATCAGCCTTGAGAATTTGAGAAAATATTGAGAGAGAGTCACAATATCCTGGGGGTATTCGGGTCCAAGTTAATTATCTCCCTCTGAAGGTAAATGTAAAGA
>CAUYRH010123631.1:0-21389 GCA_963574655.1 Perodicticus potto
GTGGCTCGCATCTGTAATCCTAGAACTCTGGGAAGCTAAGGCAGGTGAACTGCCTGAGCTCACAGGTTCGAGACCAGCCCAAGCAAGTTCGAGACCCTGTTTCTCCTAAAAATAGTCGGGAGTTGTGGTGGGTGCCTATGATCCCAGCTACTTGGGAGGCTGAGGCAAGAGGGTCACTTGAGCCCTAGTGTTTGAGGTTGCTGTGAGCTATGACACCAGAGCACTCTCCCATGGGCAACAAAGTGAAACTCTGTCTCAAAAAAAAAAAAAAAAGAAAAAGAAAAAGAAAAATGGGCACAAAACAAGGACTTACAAAATAAACATAAGGTTATTTTAAAAATTCTTCAATCAGGCAGCACCTGTAGCTCATCGAATAGGGTCCCGGCCCTATATACCGAAGGTGGCGAGTTCAAACCTGGCTTTGGCTGAACTGCAAAAAAAAACACAGAAAAATAGCTGGACATTGTGGCGGGCACCTGTAGTCTCAGCTACTCAGGAAGCTGAGGCAAGAGAATCGCCTAAGCCCAGGAGTTGGAGGTTGCTATTAGCTGTGTGACGCCACGGCACTCTACTGAGGGTGATAAAGTGAGACTCTGTCTCTACAGAAAAAAAAAAAAAATCTTCAACCAGTGGGGAAAGGAAGAGCAGAGAGAGGGAAGGAATGAGGGGGTGGGTCTTGGTGTGTGCCACACCTTGTGGGGGCAAGACACGATTGTAACAGGGTCTTTACCTAACAAATGCAATCAGTGTAACCTGGTTTCTTGTACCCTCAATGAATGCCCAATAATAAATTAAAAAAAAAAAAATCTTCAACCTTGGGTGGTGCCTGTGGCTCAAGGAGTAGGGAGCCAGCCCCATATACTGGGGGTGGTGGGTTCAAGCCCGGCCCTGGCCAAAACTGCCACCCCCCCCCCCCAAAACATTCTTCAACCTAATTTGTAATTTTAAAAATAGAAATTAGGCTTGGTGCCTATAGCTCAGCGGCTAGGGCACCAGCCACATACACTGAGGGTGGCGGGTTTGAACCCGGCCCGGGCCACCTGAATGACTACTGCAACAAAAACAAAAAAAATAGCTAGGCGTTGTGGTGGGTGCCTGTAGTCCCAGCTATTTGGGAGGCTGAGGCAAGAGTATCTCTTAAGCCCAAGAGTTTGAGGTTCCTGTGAGCTGTGACACCACAGCACTCTCCTGAGGACAACATAGTGAGACTCTGTCTCAGAAAAAAAAAAAAATTAAAATAATGAGCTACTACTGTTTTATTCAACCTGGCAAAAATACGTTTGAAACCCAGTGGCAGCAAGGGTTAAGAGAAAAGAACATACTGATATACTGTAAGTGTACATAAAATTGGCAAAATATTCTTCCAAGTAATTTGGTAATAAAGAGGAAAAGTCTCAAAAAGATGTATGCCGATTGATCCCACAATTTCATTTCTAGGAATTTATCCAAAGTAAATATTACTTTTTTTTTTTTTTTTTGAGACAGAGCCTCAAGCTGTCACCCTGGATAGAGTGCTGTGGCATCACAGCTCACAGCAACCTCCAATACCTGGGCTAAAGCGAGTCTCCTGCCTCTGCCTCCCAAGTAGCTGGGACTACAGGTGCCCGCCACAATGCCAGGCCATTTTTGGTTGCAGCCATCACTGTTGTTTGGCGAGCCCAGGCTGGATTCGAACCCGCCAGCTCAGGTGTATGTGGCTGGCGCCTTAGCCCGTTGAGCCACAGGCGTCGAGCCCCAAAGTAAATAGTATTTTATGTGCTAGAAGGCTGGAATAGTAAAAGCTGAAACAAAGCTAAATGTACAAAATAAAGTGTAGGCTAAATTATAGGAAACTGTGCATCTATTAAATAAAAGTTAAAATTAATATTTAATAATCATTAAATATTATCAACATGAATCAAATATCATGTTAAATATGGCCAGACACAGTGGCTCATGCCTATAATCCTAGCACTTTGGGAAGGTAAGGTGGAAACAGTGCTTGAGGTCCAAAGTTTAATATTAACCTCAGCTTCTTACTAAGACCCTATTTCTTTCCATAAATAAATAAATAAATAAATAGCCAGGGCATGGTGCTATAAGTCTGTAGTCTTGGCTCAGTGCCTGTGGCTCAGCGGGCTAAGGCGCCAGCCACGTACACCTGAGCTGGCAGGTTCGAATCCGGCCCGGGCCCACCAAACAACAATGACGGCTGCAACCAAAAAGTAGCTGGGCGTTGTGGCGGGCGCCTGCAGTCCCAGCTACTTGGGAGGCAGAGGCAAGAGACTCGCTTGAGCCCAGGAGTTGGAGGTTGCTGTGAGCTGTGATGCCACAGTACTCTACCCAGGGTGACAGCTTGAGGCTCTGTCTCAAAAAAAAAAAAAAAGTCTGTAGTCTCCATTACTGAGGAGGCTGAGGCAGGAGTATTACTTGAGCCCAGGGATTTGAGGTTGCAGTGAGCTATAATGACACCACTACACTCCATCTTGGGCAACAGAGTGAGACCCTGTCTCAGACAGACAAAAAAACATCATGTCAAATATGCCAAATAGTAACATTAATGAAAGATAACAGTCATTGTAATATATAGCACTGACAAATATGCCTTCCCAAGTCAGGTCACAAAATTGACCCAATAGTAAGATAGTGAATACTTTCATTCATTTACTTATGTCTTAGGAGAAAAAAGACAAGATAAATGTCCTTCCTTTATTTTGATGTAATAATCTTGGAAGAGAAAGGAGCCAGCAAAGATAGCTAGTCTTGCTTTGATTCAGAGACTTGCAAGGGTAAAAGTAAAAGCTTATAGAAGGTTAATGGGGTGGCACTTGTGGCTCAAAGGAGTAGGGTGCCGACCCCATATACTGGAGGTGGCGGATTGAAACTTGGCCCTGGCCAAAAACTGCAAAAAATAAAAAAATAAAAGGTTAAGGATCACAGATGCTGCTTCATGGGCCATTTGTCTTTCTGTAATGAGAAAGACATGCCTCACATAACCAAGCCATAATTCAGAAGAAACCATTAATACTACAAAAGCTTTATTGAATCCACGAGGATAGAGGAGGGAAAAGGTCAGAACACAAGGGTTTTCCATTTGGGACTGAAAACAGGAGAAAAGGTGCTATTTATATCATTTACTTTTGTCCATGTATTCAGTAAACAAGACTTTTCAAAACCTCTTAAAAGGGGCAGCACCTGTGGCTCAGTGGGCAGTGCTGGCCCCATATACTGAGGGTGGCGGGTTCAAACCTGGCCCCGGCCAAACGGTAACGAAAGAATAGCCAGGTGTCGTGGTGGGCACCTGTAGTCCCAGCTACTTGGGAGGCTGAGGCAAGGGAATTGCCTAAGACCAGGAGTTGGAGGTTGCTGTGAGCTGTGTGACGCCACAACACTCTACTGAGGGCGATAAAAAGTGAGGCTCTGTCTCTACAAAAAAGAAAACCTCTTAAAAGGGCTCAACTGTAATCCAAGCACTCTGGGAGGCCATGGAGAGTGGACTGCCTGAGCTCACAGGTTCAAGACCAGCCTGAGCAATGGTGAGACCCTGTCTCTAAAAACAGCCAGGCATCTATAGCTATAGTCCCAGCTACTTGGGAAAGAGTCTGAGGTTGCTGTGAGCTATGACGCCACAGCACTCTGAGGGCGACAAAGTGAGACTCTGTCTCAAAAAAAAATAAAATAAATACAACCTCTTAAAAATGGGCCAGGAGTGGTAGCTCAGGCCTATAATCCTAGCACTCTGGGAGGCCAAGGTGGGTGGATTGCTTGAGCACAGAATTTTGAAAGCAGCCTGAGTAAGAGCAAGAAGACCCCATCTCTACTAAAAATAAAAAACTAGCTGGTCTTTGTGGCAGGTGCCTGTAGTCCCAGCTGCCAGGAGGCTGAAGCAAGAGGATTACTCGAGCCCAAGACTTTGAGGTTGCTGAGTTATGATGCCACAGTACTCTACTCAGGTCAAAAACAAAAACAAAAAGACTCAAGTTTTTTTAAGTGCTTAATTTGATCTCATAAACAAGCTGAAATAAATAATTGAAGTATAGAGCAGAGCCTGTGGCTCAAAGGAGTAGGGCACCAGACCCATTTACTGGAGGTGACAGGTTCAAATCTGGCCCGGCCAAAAAAAAAAAAAATTGAAGTATAATTGGCCCAGAAATTATTTTCCAATAAAATGAGCAACATGGATATCTCTGTTTTTTTCTTTTTTTTTTTTTTGAGACAGAGCCACAAGCTGTCACCCTGGGTACATTGCCGTTGGCATCACAGCTCATAACAACCTCCCGCTACTGGGCTTTAAGTTATTCTCTTGCCTCGGCTTCCCAAGTAGCTGGGACTACAGGTGCCTGCCACAACGCCTGACTATTTTTTGGTTGTAGTTGTCGTTGTTTGGCAGGCCCGGGCTACATTCGAAACTGCCAGCTCTGGTGTATGTGGCTGGTGCCTTAGCTACTTAAGCTACAGGCACCGAACCAACTTTTTTTTTTTTTTGCAGTTTTTGGCTAGGGCCAGGTTTGAACCCGCCACCTCCGGTATATGGGGCCGGCGCCCTACTCCTTGAGCCATTGACCCCAACCTATATCTCTGTATTTTGTCTGAATTTTCTAAAATAAGGAAATAAGAAGAACACTGCTACCTTTTTTTTAATTGTTCTGATAATTTTAAACTCCAGGGCAACTCTATGGAAAGGTCAGTTCCGTATGTACTGATAAAATACTATCCAAGTGTGAGACAGTGCTCAAGACAGTGACTGAATATGTACACAGTAAGGAGAAATAAAAAGGCAGTTTCCCTGTTTCCTTTCCCCAGTAAGGTTTATGCTGCATAAAGGTATGAGGCTCATTTTGGTGACAAATGCTTTCATACAAAGAATTTTGAATTCTTCCATCTCTAACTCCCCCCAAAAGTTTTAGGCTCTAACCTTATGATGAACAAGGAAATCAAAATAAGGTGATATTACTCTCACATGAATTCAAGCCTAACTGTAGTTACCACCTTAATATCCACTTATCAAATCAGTAGACTGAATTTTCTCCCTTAGAAAGTTTTCAACCAACACTGCTACTTTTTGAAGTTCAAGCAGAGGCTAACAACACCTCTTGTTAGGAAAGGAGAATAGGTGTTTCTAGATATGCAAGATTTGTTGAACTAGAGCAGTGCTTCTCAACCTTCCTAATGCCTCGGCCCTTTAATATAGTTCCTCAAGTTGTGGTGACCCCTAACCATAAAATTATTTTCATTGCCACTTCATAACTGTAATTTTGCTATGAATCGTAATGTAAATGTCTGATACGCAGGATGTATTTAGGTGACCCCTGTGAAAGGGTTGTTCGACCCCCAAAGGGGTCGTGACGCACAGGTTGAGAACCGCTGAACTAGAGGATTTTTTTTTTTTTCTTTTGAGACAGAGCCTCAAGCTGTCGCCCTGGATAGAGTGCGGTGGCATCACAGCTCACAGCAACCTCCAATTCCTGGGCTCAAGCAAGTCTCTTGCCTCTGCCTCCCAAGTAGCTGGGACTACAGGCATCCGCCACAACGCCCGGCCATTTTTTGGTTGCAGCCGTCATTGTTGTTTGGCAGGCCTAGGCTGGATTCGAACCCGCCAGCTCAGGTGTACGTGGCTGGCACCTTAGCCCGTTGAGCCACAGGCGCCAAGCCAAGAACTAGAGGATTTTAAAGATTCTTCGGCCTTTGTGATTCTGTAATTCTATTTAGTCTGGCACATTCCATTGGGAGTAAGTGAAAATATGCTAGTGTAGTTCATAAAATGAAGGGTCTATAATACAATAATAGTAGATTCTCCACAGTTGACTTACCTCCTTAAATTGACCAGCTATGCACCACATGTATGTTATCAGAACTGTAGGCTAGTTCTTTATGTTGACCACCTCTGTATGTTAACCAGTTTGGTATAGTCCCCTGGTTGGTCAACTTACTGAGGTTCTACTGTATATGATTTTTTTTCCTTTTTTTGAGACAGAGTCTCACTATGTTGCTCTCAGTAGAGTGCCATGGTGTCACAGCTCACTGCAACCTCAAACTCTCGGGCTTAAGTGGTCTCTTGCCTCAGCCTCCCAAGTAGCTGGGACCACAGGCGCCAGCCACTCCTGGGTATCTTTTGTTACAGATGCCATTGTCGCTTTTAACTGGCCTGAGCCAGGTTCAAACCCACCATCCTCAGTCTGTGGTTGGCGCCATAATCACTGTGCTATGGCACAGAACCCATACATGATTTTTAATGTACCTACCTAATCACTAGATACAGTATGTTATCTCTTGGATTTTATAAATAACATTTATTGATTTATATTGAACATATTCAGTGGACATTTCAGTTAACAGCTCTTTGGAAATTAACAAGATCAGCTTACCTTCCAAAGTGTCGCTTCAGAGGCAGCCTGCCAATATCTTGGGTAAAAGAAATCTGAGCTGAAAAGAGTCAAAAAAAGTTTTAAACAATTTTCCAAAGAAGACATACGAATGATCAGTAAGCACATGAAAAGCTGATGAAATCACTAATCTTTAAGGAAATGCAAATCCAAGTTACAGTGAGATATACACTTCACACATATTAGGATGACTATTATCAATAAACTGCAAAAAAGTATGGGCAAAGATGTGGCAATACTGGAATCTTTTGCATTGCTGAAGGGAACAGAAAACACTGTAGCCACTATGTAAAACACTACGATGAGTCTTCAAAAACTTAAAAGTAGAATTACTAGCTGGGAATAGTAGCTCACACCCATATTCCCAGCTAGCTGGGAGGCAGAAGCTGGAGGATCGCTTAAGCCCAGGAGTTTGTGACCAGCCTGGGAAACATAGTGAGATACACATCTCAAAAAAAACAAAAATTATTACATGTTCTAACAATTCCACTTCTGGGTATATACTCAAAATAATTGAAAGCAGGGTCTCAAAGAGATATCTGTATATCCATGTTCATAAAAGCACTATTCACAACAGTAAAAAGGTGGAACCAATCAAGAGATGAATGGAGGCTCGGCGCCTGCAATATAGTGGTTATGGCGCCAGCCACATGCACCAAGGCTGATGGGTTTGAACCTGGCCTAGTCCTGCTAAACAACAGCGACAATTGCAACAAAAAAAATGGCCGGGTGTTGTGCCAGGTGCCTGTGGTCCCGGCTGCTTGGGAGGCTGAGGCAAGAGACTCACTTGAGTTTGAGGTTGCTGTGAGCTGTGACGCCATGGCACTCTACCGAGGGCGACACAGTGAGACTCCATCTCAAAAAAAAAAAAAAAAACAGAGAGATATATGAATGGATAAAAAAAGTGTTGTTAAATATATAATGGAATTTTATTCAGCTTTAAAAAAGAAGGTAATTCTGACACATACTATAACACAGATGAATCTTGATGATGTTATGCGAAGTGAAATAAACCAGTCACAAAAAGACGAACATTGTATGATTCTACTTGGATGAAGTACCTAGAATAGTCAAATTCGGCAAGACAGAAAGTAGAACAGTGGTTGCCAGGGTCCTGGAGTAGGGGGAAGTGAGGAGTTAATGTTTAATGGTCATAGAATTCCATTTTTTTTTTTTGAGACAGAGCCTCAAGCTGTCGCCCTGGGTAGAGTGCTGTGGCATCACAGCTCACAGCAACCTCCTACTCCTGGGCTCAAGTGATTCTCTTGCCTCTGCCTCCCAAGTAGCTGGGACTACAGGCGCCTGCCACGACGCCCGGCTATTTTTTGTTGTAGCTGTCGTTGTTTGGCAGGCCCAGGCTGGATTCAAACCCACCAGCTCAGGTATATGTGGCTAGCGCCTTAGCCGCTTGAGCCACAGGCACTGAGCCTAGAATTCCATTTTTACATTATGAAAAAGTTCTGGAAACTGGATGCAGAACAAGATAAATATGTTTAGGCTGGGCGCTGTGGCTCAAGCCTGTAATCCTAGCACTCTGGGAGGCTGAGGCAGGTGGACAGCTTTAGCTCAAGAGTTTAAGACCAGCCTGAACAAAAGTGAGACCCCATCTCTATTAAGAATAGAAAAACTGAGGCAAGAGGGTCACTTGAGTCCAAGAGTTGGAGGTTGCTATGAGCTCTGACTCTATGGGACTCTACCCAGGGTGACCGCTTGAGATTGTGTCTCAAAAAAAAAAAAAAAAAGAAATCAACTGCATTGTAGACTTAAGAATGGTTAAGATGGTAAGTTTTATGTTATGTATAGTTTACCACAAAAAGAAAAAGAATGACACAGTAGACTTAAAGGATGAGAACATAAGGTTTTGGATACCCACTCCCTCATGAGAAAATCAAAATTGGTGAAAACTATTTAAAAAAAAAATCATGGCTCGGCGCCTGGCACGTACACCTGAGCTGGCGGGTTCGAATCCAGCGTGGGCCCGCCAAACAACAATGACGGCTGCAATCAAAAAATGGCCGGGCATTGTGGCGGGCGCCTGTAGTCCCAGCTACTTGGGAGGCGGAGGCAAGAGACTTGCTTGAGCCCAGGAATTGGAGGTTGCTGTGAGCTGTGATGCCACAGCACTCTACCCAGGGTGACAGCTTGAGGCTCTGTCTCAAAAAAAAAATAAAAATAAAAAAAACAATCATTTAAGGTCTCTGGAAATTGTCCTAAGGGCATACTGCAAATGAGGAAACATTTTCAAGAATATCTAACAGAGAGCACCTAAGACATCTGAGTCACTATCTCTTCTTCCCTCCCTTCCCCACTCCTAGCTCAGCTTGATGGAAACTTCATTCTAGGTGGGTACAACCAAGAACAAAAGGCTCCCTCCCACAGGAGTGTGGCAGAATGTTCCTGGACTCCCTTTCTCCACCAAGCACACCCCCACCCCCACCTCATAGGACAAAGGGTCTATCCCAGGGGCACTGTACTCTCTTCCAAGTGCAATCTCCCTTGCCCTGGCTTTTCTGTATGGCAGAGGGTCCACAACATGCAAGGCAAGCTAAAATAACCAGAGGCTACCTCCACAGCTGGGTGCCCACCCAGAGTAGTGGCACAAAGATTTTGCACAGGGAGAGGCAGTCCATAGGCAAAGAAAGCGCTGAAGGTTTACCCAAAGGAAATGACTTTATTTGAAACAGTGTAGAGAAGATCAAGCCAAAGGGTACCCCTGAAACAAGCTCCTCTTAAGTAAGTGCTATAAGTTAAATAGAAGCTAACTAAATCAAAGGAAAAAAATAACAGGCAAAGAGACAAATAAGAAGAGCCCTCTTGGGGCAAACTTCAGAGACTGGGCTCAAAGCCTACACCTGCCCAAATGTAATTGGATTGAACTGTGGAGAAATTTTTCTCTCAGGACACAGTTGAAAACGAGAGAATCAGCAAGGAATTAGTGGAGCCTAATTAGGTGAGTGCTGTACCAAATAAGGCAAAGAGCTATATATGTAGATCAGAGAAAGAGACAAAGAGGGCCCTGCTAAAACCATCATCATCTCAATATAACAATGGACACACCAAGGCTGAGTTTTCTGAGGGGGAACAAAACCTTTATTCTACAGAAGATACATTTGATCTAAATAGTTTAGCCAAGCCATTAAACCAGTGGTCCTCAAACTACAGCCCGTGGGCCACTTGTGGCCCACCGAGGACATTTATCTGGTCCACTGGGTGTTTTGGACTGGTCCCGGACTGCAGTGGGCATGTGTGGAATGTGTGCTGCACTCTCCGACTCCCCTCCTTCTCTCTGTCTCTCAACTCCTTTCAGTCTTGGGTGAGACTGAGACTCATGATCAGAGGAGTCACGAGCTTGCCTGTGCAAAGCCTTCTGCTGCCTGAGGACCCAGGTAAGAACAAGTTAGGATTTATTTTTTTTGAAGTTAGGAGGTCTATTTTTTTTTTAATTTTGCAGTTAGTAGGGCCTTTTTTTGTAGTTAAGGGGGGCCTTTTTTCCCCGAAGTTAGGAGGTCTTTTTTTTTTTTTTTTTTTGCAGTTTTTGGCCAGAGCTGGGTTTGAACCCACCACCTCCGGTATATGGGGCCGGCACCCTACTCCTTTGAACCACAGGCGCCACCCCCATTTTGGTTTTTTACTTCAAAATAAGGTATGTGCAGCATGCATAGGAATTTGTTCATAGTTTTTTTTTTTAAAACTATAGTCTGTCACTCAAACGGTCTGAGGGATAGTGAACTGGCCCCCTGTTTAAAAAGTTTGAGGACCCCTGCATTAAACAAATAAACAAGCAAATATTTAAAACAAGTCCCAGGGTGGCACCTGTGGCTCAAAGAGTAGGGCAGCAGCCCCATATACCGGGGGTGGCAGGTTCAAGTACGGCCCAGCCAAAACTGCAAAAAAAAAAAAAGTCCCAGAGGAGAAGAATTAATACCCACAGTTATCCTAATACACTTCCTAAAAGGTTCAATTTTCAGCAGAAAGTTATAAGACACATGTGAAGAAACAGAAAGCATTCATATATAGGAAAAACGTAGGCTGCTGGGCATGCTGGATCCTGCCTATAATCCTAGCACTCTCAGAGGCCGAGGTGGGTGGACTGCCTAAGCTCATGGGTTTAAGACGAGCCTGAGCCAGAGTGAGACCTCGTCTCTAAAAATAACTGGGTGTTGTGGCGGGCACTGTAGTCCCAGCTACTTGGGAAGCTGAGGCAAAAGAATTGCTTGAGCCCAACAGTTTAAGGTTGCTGTGAGCTGGCTCGGCGCCTGTGGCTCAGTGGGCTAAGGCGCCAGCCACGTACACCTGAGCTGGCTGGTTCGGATCCAGCTCAGGCCCGCCAAACAACGACGGCTGCAGCCAAAAAATGGCTGGGCGTACGCGGGCGCCTATAGTCCCAGCTACTTGGGAGGTGGAGTCAAGAGACTCGCTTGAACCCAGGAATTGGAGGTTGCCGTGAGCTGTGATGCCACAGCACTCTATCCAGGGTGACAGCTTGAGGCTCTGTCTCAAAAAAATAAAAATTAAAAAAAAGGTTGCTGTGAGCTATGACACCACTCTACTCAGGGTGACAAAGGGAGACTCTGTCTCAAAAAAAAAAAAAGTCTGGAAGAGTTTACATACATCTGCCAAAAGCAACTTGTGCATATAGGGAGGTACTTTTAATTTCTACTTTACATACTTCTAGGCTCAGCACCCATAGCACAGTGGTTATGGTACCAGCCACATACACCAAAGTTGGAGGGTTCAAACCTGGCCCTGGCCAGCTAAAGCAACAATGACAACTGTAACAAAAAATAGCCAGGCGTTGTGGTGGATGCCTGAGGTCCCAGCTGCTTGGGAGGCTCAGGCAAGAGAATCGCTTAAGCCCAAGAGTTTGAGGTTGCTGTGAGCTGTGATGCCAAGGCAGTCTACCAAGGGTGACACAGTGAGACACTGTCTCAAAAAAAAAAAAAAATATATATATATATATATATATGTGTGTGTGTGTCTGTGTGTACATATACATACACTTCTGTATTGTCTGATGCTTTGTTTTTTGAGACAACGTCTCATTCTGTTGCCCAGATCAGATATGGCACTATCATAACTCACTGCAACCTCAAACTCCTGGGCTCAAGTGATCCTCCTACATTGGCCTCTGGAGTAGATGAGTTTATAAGTATACATCATGATGCCCAGCTAAGTTTCCTATTTTTAGTAGAGACAGGCTCTCACTCTTACTCAGGCTGGTCTCAAACTCCTGAGCTCAAGTGATCTTCCCACCTCAGAGTGGTACTAACTCCCTCCTCCCACAGAGCTAGGATGACAGGCATAAGCCACTGTGCCCAGCCTGTCTGATGCTTTTTTAAAAGAAAAAATTCTGGATCAAAAAATAAGAAAGGAAAAAACACATCTCACTTAATACAGCAGTAAGTTGGCCCACAAAAAGATACTGATATAAAACATTACTTCTTTGGGAAAAGAAAAACCTGTTATTACCTTGATTTCTCATTGGAATGGTTAGCATTGCAAGGTAAGGTAATAGCTGAGTTTGAAGGCATAAAGTTGGTAGGCAGAAGTCAGAAAAAAGTGCTTTTGCTGCCAAGCAATTTTCCCGATACTGTGTAGAAAACAAAAAGATAAAAGGAAAAATAAAATTAAAAATATGGTTATACATTCCTTGACAAACTAAGTTTATTATATTACAAAGGGTGTTGATTTATATGCCACAAATATGCTTTCAAGAGTTTATGTAATTAGTCCCTAATAATTTTTCTAGCATTACTAATACAGCATTTTATCTACACAACTATTTCACATTTCACATAACAAGAATTTATTAAATAGAAACTTAACGTATAAGAAAAACAATCTCAAAAATCAAAAGAATTCTGTTGAGGAGCATATACACATTACAAACGTGAAAGATTGTACAAATATAATTCCCCAATGAAACGATTAATTTTCCTCAGCCAACCAACATGAGGCTGAGGATAGAAGCACAATCCTGACTTCAAGGCACTTATGGTCTTAGATGACTCATACACAGCCATACAGCATAATTAATACACAGAGGGTGTCAATGTACACACATTTTTTTTTTTTGTAGAGACAGAGTCTCACTTTATCACCCTGGGTAGAGCGCCATGGCGTCACACAGCTCACAGCAACCTCCAACTCCTGGGCTTATGCGATTCTCTTGCCTCAGACTCCTAAGTAGCTGGGACTACAGGTGCCCGCCACAACACCTGGCTATTTTTCCGTTTTGCAGTTTGGCCGAGGCTGGGTTTGAAACTGCCACCTTCGGTATTTGGGGCTGGCGCCCTACTCGATGAGCCATAGGCGCCGCCCTATATACACACATTTTAGAAAAGGAAAGGAAAAAAACTGTATTAAAATTATAATACTCAATATATACTGATAACAAAACATAAATAGAAGTCATGTTGAGCACCTCTTGTAATTGCAGAAGTCAACTGTAACTTGAATATCACAAATTTAGGACAGTTTTTTCCTTTTTTTTTTTTTGTTGAGACATTGTCTCACTATGTCTTCCTGGGTAGAATGCTGTGGCATCACAGCTCACAGCAACCTCAAGCTCTTGGGCTTAAGCGATTCTCTTGCCTCAGCCTCCCAAGTAGCTGGCACTACAGATGCCTGCCACAGGGCCTGGCTATTTTTTAGTTGCAGTTGTCGTTGTTTAGCTGGCTCAGGAGGGGTTTGAACCTGTCAGCCTCAGTGTATGTGTCTGGTGCCGTAACCATTGTGCCACAGGCGCTGAGCCAATTTTTTCCTTTCTTAAAATGTGTATACATTTTTTTTAAGCACCTTTGGCACCCTCTATATATGCTAGAGAGGACAAAGCAAATCAATAAGATATAAAAATCATTAAATTCTCTAAGAAATCTATCAAATAAAATTCTTAGGTAATAAACTACAGGCTAATATTTGGCCAGATAATTTCGGCTCCAATACATTTGACAGATGACCCAGTTCAAGGGTGACAAATTCAGATATTATAAGTTAAGCAGGCAATATACTACATGAATGGATCAGGTGGGGACAGTGGTGCCCACTACTCTCATCTCAAAAGAGACAGATGCCACTTGGCTTGAGCTGATTGTTGCCATGTAGAAATATGAGCCAGTGTTGTTTTACTTTCCATTTTTTTTTCAGGACATCTCAGAAATCTGAATCTAGAAATGGACATCTGGGTTTTAATTATTATACTTTTTTTTTTTTGAGAAGAGTCTCACTATGTCACCCTCAGTAGAGTACCATGGTATCACAGCTTGCAGCAACCTCAAACTCTTGGGCTTAAGCGATTCTCTTGCCTCAGCCTCCCAAGTAGCTGGGAACTACAGGCACCCGCAACAATCCTGGCTATTTTTTTTTTGGTGTAGTTGTCATTGTTATTTGGCAGGCCAGGGCTGGGTTTGAACTCGTCAGCTCCGATGTATGTGGCTGGCACCCTAGCCACTGAGCTATAGGCACTGAGCCTATTATACTAACTTTTAAATATCGATAATAAAGGCTTGGCACCTGTAGCTCAGCGGCTAGGGCACCAGCCACATACACTGGAGCTGGCAGGTTCAAAGTTGCCAGGGCCTCCCAAACAACAACCACAACTACAAAAAATATATATATGTAGTTGGCATTGTGGCGGGCACCTGTAGTCTCATCTACCTGAGAGGCTGAGACAAGAGAATAGCGTAAGCTCTCGGGCACAGTGCCTATGGCTCAAAGGAGTAGGGTGCTGGATTCATATACTGGAAGTGGTGGGTTCAAACCCAGCCCTGGCCAAAAACTACCAAAAAAAAAAATTGATAATTAATTTTAAAAATTCTGTTGTATGTGGTACCTGTGGCTTAGTGAGTAGGGTGCCAGCCACATACACTGAGGCTGGTGGGTTAGAACCTGGCCAGGCCAGGTAAAGCAACAATGATGATTGCAACAACAACAACAAAAAATAGCTGGGCATTGTGGCAGGCACCTGTAGTCCTAGCTACATGGGAAACTGAGGCAAGAGAATCGCTTAAGCCCAACACTTGGAGGTTGCTGTGAGCTGTGATGCCATAGTGCTCTAGCCAGGGTGACAACTTGAGACTTTGTCTCAAAGAAAGAAAAAAAAAATCAGTTGTAGACATGGAATATACCTTGTAGGCCCTTCATTTCTGGCCTGTCATTTCTCTACATGGATAGCTGTGGAGACTAAGAGCATATTAGGTGAAATAACTTATTCAGGTGGTTAGAGGCAAAGCCAGGATGTCCTTTCTTTTTGTTTCTTAAAATTAATTGAAATAGAAAACACTGTCCATATCTGTGTTGTAGAATATGTTTCCATACATGTATACATGGTGGAATAGCTAAATCAAGCCAATTAACGTATATTACCTCACATACATATCCTTTTTTTTTTTTTTTTTTTTTTTTTGCAGTTTTTGGCCGGAGCTGGGTTTGAACCTGCCACCTACAGCATATGGGTACAGTACTCTAGTCCTTTGAGGCACAGGTACTGCCCTCCCTTTTTTTGGCCAGGGCTGGGTTTGAACCCACCACCTCCGGCACATGGGGCCAGTGCCCCACTCTGTTGAGCCACAGCGCCGCCCTACATATCCTTTTGTTGTGGTGAGAACACATACCCTCTACTCCCTCTCTTAGTGATTTCCAAGTATATAGTACCTTTTTATTAACTAGTCACCCCACTGTGCAAGAGAGCTATAGAAATTACTTATCCTAACTGAAATTTGCATACTAGAGTTTTATTTTAAATCAGCTTTTTCAGTTTGTATGAGGGTTTATTATTAATTAGAAGTGAAATATAAGTGTACTTTGATTCTAATAAAAGTATGTATGTGATTTCAAATCTTAAGGTGTTTTTTTCCTTAAAAAAAAAGAAGACATTTTAGAGCATTCTTTTTACGTCTTATTATTGTTTTATTATTATTATTACTTTTTTTTTGTTTTTTATGACAGAGCCTCAAGCTGTCACCCTGGATAGAATGCCGTGGCATCACAGCTCACAGCTACCTCCAATTCCTGGGCTCAAGTGAGTCTCCTGCCTCCACCTCCCAAGTAGCTGGGACTACAGGCGCTCGCCACAACGCCTGGCCATTTTTTGGTTGCAGCCATCATTGTTGTTTGGCGGGCCCAGGCTGGATTCGAACCCACCAGCTCAGGTGTACGTGGCTGGCGCCTTAGTCTGCTGAGCCACAGGCGCGGAGCCTGTTTTATTATTTTTGAGACAGAGTCTCAAGCTGTTCCCCTGGGTAGAGTGCTGTAATGTCATAGCTCACAACAACCTCCAATTGCTGGGCTCAAGCAATCCTCTTGTCTCAGTTTTTCTGTTTTTAGTATAGATGGGTCTTGCTTTTGCTTGGGCTAGTCTTGAACCCATGAGCTCAAGCAATCCACCTGCCTCCGCCTCCCAGGGTGCTAGGATTATAGGTGTGAACTACCGTGCCCAGTCTTATATAGCCTTATTATTAATTCTTAGAAAATTGTGGTCCTTAGAAATTATTTTTTTTTAAGAATGAAACAGCCGGGCACAGTGGCTCACGCCTGTAATTCTAACTCTCTAGGCTGCTAGTGGGTGGACTGCTTGAGTTCAGGAGTTTGAGACCAGCCTGAGCCAGAGTGAGACCTTGTCTCTTAAAAAAAAAAAAAAAAAACCCAAGGGTTTGAGGTTGCAGTGAACTCTGATGCCATGGTACTCTATCGAGTATGACAGAAACTCTATCAAAAAAAAAAAAAAAGAATGAAACAGCTTTCTTTTCTTTATAAACTTTTTTTGTTGTTGTTGAGACAGAGTCCCACCCTATGCTCTGAGCAGAGTGCAATGGCGTCATAGCTCACTGCAACCTCAGACTCTGGGCTGTAGGCATCCTGCTGCCTTAGCCTCCAGAACCTGCTGGGATTACAGGAGCTCACTGTGGTGCCAGGCTGGGTTTTTTTTTTTTTGAGACAGAGTCTTACTTTGTTGCCCTCGGTTGAGTGTCATGGTGTCATTCCTTATAGCAACCTTAAACTCTTGGGCTCAAGTGATTCTCTTGCTTCAGCCTCCTGAGTAGCTGGGACTACAGGTGCCTGCCATAACACCCAGCTATTTTTTAGAGATGATGCTCTGGCTCAGGCTGGTCTTGAACACGTGAGCTCAGGCAATCCACTTGCCTTGGCCTACCACAGTGTTGGGATTACAAACATGAGCCACAGTGCCTGGCTGGGTTTTTCATTTTTTTATGAGTCGGGTTCTCATTCTGGCTCAGGCAAAGCTCGAACTCCTGAGCTTAAGCAATTCTCCCTTTTCAGCCTCCCACAGTACTGAGATCATAGGCATGAGCTTTCACACCTGGCTTTTATAAAGTTTTAAAAACAGCTTTATGATATAATTCACATACTATAAGTTCACTTACAGAAAGAGTATAATTCTTTTTTACCTTTTTATTTATTAGAAACCACTGGGGTTTGTGCAAAGGTCGAAAACTAAATCCTCCAACTTGGCAATGAGCAAATCCTCGGGCTTTGTTGGAATGTATTACACCTCTTGTAGCTATAGATGTACTATATTCCCTGAGTAAAGAGCGTGTCTAGCAAATCAGAAACAAAATATAAAATGAAGTAAGAGCTTTATTATAGCATTATTAGTACTAATGACACATACAAAAAGACTAGCCATATTTAATTGCTATGTGTTTCCTTTTCTCAACATAATCACAGCTCTAAAAGTTAGTGCTATAAAATTATTTAAAACAAATTCATTATGTTCGTTGAGACTTAACAATCAAATGCAATGTATAAACCCTGACTGGATTGTTAATATGGATGGGTCAAAAATTTAAAATACATTCTTGAGGCAAATGTGGAAATCTTTACATGCCTAAGTATTAGTATCATGATATTTGTAATTATTCTCCAATTATTCAGCCAAAAAAATGTAAATACTTAAAGAGGTTAAGTACATGTGGCAAAATGTGAAAAACAAGTAAACAAAAGTTAAGAGTATACAAGTATTCACTGTACGTTTCTTTTAAATTATCTAAAAGTAGGAAATTTTTTCTTTCTTTCTTTTTTTTTTGTAGAGACATAGTCTCACTTTATCTCCCTTGGTGGAGTGCTGTGGAGTCACACAGCCCACAGCAACCTCCAACTCCTGGGCTTAAGCGATTCTCTTGCCTCAGCCTCCCTAGCTGGGACTACAGGCAACCGCCACAATGCCCAGCTATTTTTCTGTTTTTGCAGTTCGGCCAAGGCCGGGTTTGAACCTGCCACCTTCAGTACATGAGGCCGGCACCCTACTGGATGAGCCATAGGCGCCGCCCTTTTTTTCTTTTTTTTTTGAGACAGAGTCTTAGTTTGTTGCCCTCGGTAGAGTGCCGTGGCATCATAGCTCACAGCAACCTCAAACTCTTGGGCTCAAGCAACTCTCTTGCCTCAGCCTCCCAAGTAGCTGGGACTACAGGCACCCACCACAACACCTGGCTGTTTTTTTAGAGATGGGATTTCCTTGCTCCTGCTCAGGCTGTTTCCAACCTGTGAGCTCAGGCACTCCACCTGCGTTGGCCTCTTAGAATGCTAGGATTACAGGCATGAGCCACCATCATCAGCCCTAAAGGTAGGAAAATTTCAAGAAAGAAGCCATCATTTTAAAAATTAAGCAGGCCGGGGCTCGGCGCCTGTGGCTTAAGCAGTTAAGGTGCCAGCCAGGTACACCTGAGCTGACGGGTTTGAATCCAGCCCGGGCCTGCCAAACAATGATGGCTGCAACCAAAAAATGGCCGGGCGTTGTGGCAGGCGCCTGTAGTCCCAGCTATTTGGGAGGCGGAGGCAGGAGACTTGCTTGAGCTCAGGAGTTGGAGGTTGCTGTGAGCTGTGATGCAACAGCACTCTACCCAGGGAGGCAGCTTGAGGCTCTGTCTCAAAAAAAAAAAAAAAAAAAATTAAGCAGCCTGGGTATGGGGGCTCACGCCTATAATCCTAGCACTCTGGGAGGCTAACACAGGTAGATTGCTTGAGTTCACAAGTTCGAGACCAGCCTAAGCAAAAACAAGACCCTGTCTCTACTAAAAATAGAAAAACTGAGGCAAGGGAATTGCTTGAGCCCCAGTTGGAGGTTACTGTGAGCTATGATGGCATGGCACTCAACTCAGGGCGACAGCTTGAGACTCTATCTAAAAAAAAATAAATAAATATAAAAATTAAGCAAATGCAACTGCTTAAAGAAACTCTATGTCATCAATGACTTTCTTCAATCATGAGGTACAATGTGCTGGTTTCATATACAATCTTTAAATATTTTCTTTTTTTTTTTTTTTTGAGACAGAGCCTCAAGCTGTCACCCTGGATAGAGTGCTGTGGCATCACAGCTCATGGCAACCTTCAATTCCTGGGCTCAAGCGAGTCTCCTGCCTCCGTCTCCCAAGTAGCTGGAACCACAGGTGCCCGCCACAATGCCCGGCCATTTTTAGTTGCAGCCCTCGTTGTTTGGCGGCCCGGGCTGGATTCGAACCCGCCAACTCAGGTGTACGTGGCTGGTGCCTTAGCCCGTTGAGCTACAGGTGCCGAGCCACAATCTTTAAATATTTTCATCAAACTAGTTAATAAAACATTCATGGTATTTTCTTAGTTATTGTGTTAAGATCTTTATATTCTGCATTCATAAATGACTTTCTCTGTATCTTCCCTAATTTTAGTTATTACTGCTATTTTCATATATATAACATAAAAAATATTATCCCATAGAAACAGTATTGTCTAATAAAACTTCCTTCAAGGGTTGGGTGCAGTGGCTCATGCCTGTAATCCTAGCACTCTGGTAGGCTAAGGTGGCTGGATGGCTTCAGTTAGTGAGACCCCATCTCTACTAAAAATAGAAAAAGTAGCTGGGTGTTGTGGCAGGAGACCATGGCCCCAGCTACTTAGGAGGCTGAGGTAAGAGGATTGCTTGAGTATAGGAGTTTGAGGTTGCTGGGAGCTATGATCATGCCATGCACTCTACCCAGGGCAACAGAGTATGACTCTGCCTCAAATTAAAAAAAATATATTAAAAAAGAAATGAAAGAAAATAAAAATAGGTATTACAGCATGAGCCTGTAGTCCCAGATACTTGGGAGGTTGAGGGAGGTTGAACCCAGGAGTGTGAGGTTGCTATGAGCTAGGCCGAGGCCCTGGCACTTTAGCTGGGAAACAGTGAGACAATGCCTCACAAGAAAAGAAAAAAAATTTCCTGTAATGACAGAAATGTTCTCTGAGCTATTAGAAAGGTAGCTATCAAGCACTGGAGATATGGCTAGTATGACTAAGTAACTGAATTTTTAATTTAATTTAAACTAATTTAAATTTAATTAGCCACATGTGGTTAGTGGCGCCTGTAGTACTCAGGGCAGAATTAAGATGTGAAGAAAAAAATGAAAATTTTAAACAATTTCAAATATGTAAAACATATATATATATTAAAAAAATAAGCAGATGGCTCGGCGCCTGTAGCTCAGTGGTTAAGGTCCCAGTCACATACATTGAGACTGGTGGGTTTAAACCCGGCCCAGGCCTGCTATATAAAAATGACAACTGCAATGAAAAAATAGCTGGGCATTGTAGTGGGCGCCTGTAATCCCAGCTACTGGGGAGGCTTGAGGCAAGAGAATCACTTAAGCCCAGGAGTTTCGGATTGATGTGAGCTGTGATGTCATAGCACTCCACCAAGGGTGACACAGACTCTGCCTCAAAAAAAAAAAAAAAAGGATGGGGTCAGTGCCTGTGGCTCAGTGGGTAGGGCACTGGCCCTGTATACCTAGGATGGCAGGTTCAAACCCAGTCACGGCCAAACTCCAACAAAATAACCGGGTGTTGTGGGTACCTGTAGTCCCAACTACTCATGAGGCTGAGGCAAGAGAATCACTTAAGCCCAAGAAGTGGAGGTTGCTGTGAGCTGTGACACCATGGCACTCTACCCAGGGTGATAAAGTGAGACTCTTGTCTCTAAAAAAAAAAAAAAAGGGGGTGGCACCTGTGGCTCAGTGAGTAGGGTGCCAGCTCCATATACCGAGGGTGGTAGGTTCAAACCCAGCCCTGACCGAACTGCAACAAAAAATAGCCAGGTGTTGTGGCAGGCACCTGTAGGCCCAGGTACTCGGGAGGCTGAAGCAAACAAATCACCTAAGCCCAAGACCTGAAGGTTGCTGTGGGCTGTGACGCCACGGCACTCTACCAAGTGTGACAAAGTAAGACTGTGTCTAAAAAAAAAAAAAACAAAAAAAAATATTAGCAGAATGTTCATACAGTTCTTTACCTTCTATCTACTTTTCAATGATTCTCTAATTTTCTGAGTATATATTAATTTTATTTTATTTATTTTGCTATGTCGCCCTTGGTAGAGTGCTGTGACATCACACTCATAGCAACCTTAAACTCTAGTGCTTAAGTGATTCTCTTGCTTCAGCCTCCCAAGTAGCTGGGACTACAGGCGCCCACCAGGATGTCCAGCTATTTTTGGCTGCAGTTGTCCTTACTGTTTGGCAGGGTTGGACCAGGCTGAAACCTACCAGCTTCGGTGTATGTGGCCGGCACCCTACTCACTGAGCTACAGGCGCCGAGCCTATATATTAATTTTAAAAAGTAGAAAATAGTTTTAGAATAAAATTAGTGCTATACTATGTAACATCACCAGAAAAATCATATCATTGAAGCTTATTACAAATACTGGGTTGGACAGATTAACTTTCACTTAGTTATGGAGAATATCACATAAAATAATGTCAAGTAATTAGGGATAAAGTAAATTTTTTTTCCTTCCTTTCCTTCCCTCCCTTCCTTCATTTTTTATTGTTGGGGATTCATTGAGGGTACAAGAAACCTAAATTTTCTTTTCTTAAACCTGAGGAAATACTTGTAAATAAAAGCATTTAAGTCAAATGGTCTTACATTCCATTCACCACTGAGGATATCTGCAAAACTTAGAAATTCACTGGCTCTCACAATATCATCTATGTCCATGAAGAAATCTACGTAGTTTTGGTGAAGATATAAATTAAATAACTCTCCTGGCATGTGTGACATTTCTAC
>CAUYRH010123632.1:0-64886 GCA_963574655.1 Perodicticus potto
TCTACTCTGGTTGTTCATGTTTCCAGAGCTTTTCTGCTGATTCCGCCCCATATTTATTTTGCACCATTTGGCTGGGTGTGTAGGTATGGATAAGTTGGGTTGGGGGTTCTAGGAGTAGTGATTGACCAGTCCTTCCTTTGCCTGTAAGCTGGGAATGGTGTTTGTACCTTTTCCCCTAGAGTTTTGCCAACCCGTACTTTGCTACTGCCTGTGAAATTGGGGGCCTTGTTGATGTGGTGGGGTTAAGTGGCTCTGTCTTATCTTCAGCTGGTCTCTGTCTTACCCTAGAGAATTGGTTACTCTGTGTTGGAATCTGAGCCAGTGTACAATGTTGGAAAGTCCTCGGGTGATTGGCCCAGATGAAGAGGTCCCAATCAATTTTCCCAGCCAGTACCAACCTCAAATCAAAGAGTTGAAAAGTCTCTGGCGACTAGATAGCAGGAGTCTACTGGCAGCTTTAGTATAACTCACTCCAGGATTCTGTGAGCTCAGGAGGACACCCTCAGCCAGTAAATTAGCCTGGGAAAGTTGATGCCTCCTTCCCAGCCTTGCCCCTCTGTCACACCCAGTCTCTGGTAACCCTGCAGGGCTGTGATCCAGTTCCCTCCAATAAGCAGAAGCTCTAGAGGTTTGCACCTGCCTAGGTCACATGGGGCTCTGTGGCTCCTCAGCCAGTCCACCAGTTATGTCGGTGTTGGCAAGGGGGAGGTGAGGCTTGACAACCTGGGTACTTGACAGGGGCTGGGGTGATTCACTTAGTTCCAGCCCTGTCCCTGATTGCTGTAAAGTAGATGAAAAAGCTGATAGAACAGAAAAAGTTTGCAGAATTTCTTCTCTGTGGAAGAGATGCTGGGCTGCTAATAGTCCTGACTCAGTCTGTGAGATTCAGCCCTTTGCCTCAGCTGTCATCCCCTGAGGGCCAGGTGCGGCCAAAATTTAGCAAAACTTTCTCAGTGCTGCCGCTTGGTGCCTCAGGGGACTGCCTCTCCACTTTGGCCACCTCTCAGCTCACTTTCCTCTTACCTCTCCCGAGCCGGGAAAACAGCACAGACCAGCAACACCCTGTGCCTTGTCCACACCCCTTGAGGTAGTGTCCAAGAATCTGGACTCCGTGGGGGACAGACCTCCAGACCTCAGGGTGAGAGTGGAGGGGAGTGCTGGGAGTTCCAACTTGAAGGTAGAGAATATATACGGTTTTTATACAGTTTTATGCCTGGCAGGAGAGTGCCGCGGCACCCTAGTAGGGGAAGGAGGTCCCGATTTTAGAGGATCTCTCCCGTGGGGTAGAGTGGGAGGACATCTGAACTCAGCTCACTTGTTTGTATGGAGGTATGGAGTATACTGCAAGCCGCTCTCATGGGGGAGGGGACTCCTGTCTGCTTGGTGATGTGCTCTGTACCTTTTATTTGTATCTTTGGGGTTGCAGGTCGCTCCAGCAGGGTTGATGTACGTTCTTCGACCTTCTCTTTTGGCTCAGTTCCAAACCGTTGGCTTTCTTGCTAAATTTCTGTCCTTTAACTCTCCTTCTGGACGGGAACGTCTGCAGAAAGGTGGCTACAGACCGCCATCTTGGCTCCTCCTCAAATATCTGGTTTCTTACTTGTCAAAATACTTTTCTTACACTTGATTGTTGTTATGCTATGCATTTCCCATAGTCATGTATTTATTTTTTCATTATCTCAGTGACATGCTAAATCCCAGCCTTGTTCAGGGCAAGTAAAAGAGCTTATTTGGCTAATTATCACGTAATTCAAAAAAATTTCTACAGCTGGGAAATACTAAGTTTAAGAAAGGGACAATGCAATCCATTTAAGTATTTTCATAATTGAACTTACATTAACCTATACCTCTAAAATAAAAAATTCCTTATTTGATTTTATATATGCACATAAATGCATATATATGCATATAAAATATGAGTGCATATATATATGCATAAATTACATATTTATAATAGTTATTAATTTTACACAGTCACAATCTAGGTTGTGCAAAAATATAATATACTTATTTCTTTAAAATTCTATTTATCTGCATAGACTTTCCTTTCTGCTTGAAATAGAATTCTTATTCTAGCTGTTTTAAGGTAACACCATCACATCCAATTTTAAACTGTCATTTTAGGGTAATTATTCTCTCAGTTTAGAATATGTCCCTACTACTAACTACCCTTTTACTCATTCCTTTTTCCTTGGCAGCAACTGCAGTTTGGAGATTTCCTTGTAACTGTGGTATTGGATGGGGGTGTGAGGTCACTCCTGGGCAATGGTGGCCTTTGACCTTTACTGGCCTCCTGAGGTGTAACTCCTCTTCATGGTTTTGGGTGACACGCTGGAGTCCCAGCTGTGAAGGTCGATGCTTCCACCTTGGCTTCTAGTGGTCAGACACATGAACTTTAGTTCTTTTCTCTTGTAAGACTAGGAGGTCTCCTGCAGTTTAGTAGCTTTCTCCATCTGCTCCAAAAAAAAAAAAAAAAAAAAAAAAAAAGGCTATTTCCTTGTACCTGTGAGAGTGGAAAAGACTCTCTGTGGCTGTTGCTTTTAGGAACATTAATCTAGACACATGCATCAGTCACAGGAGGTTCCTATTGAATTGTCAACTCTTCAGAAGGTTTGCTATCTTCTTGGTCAAACCTGAGAAAGCCAAGTAACCGCCCCTCCGTTTAGGGATTACTATGTCTGAAGTATTCTCCATCATTTGTGATATCCTATCCTGCAAGGCCCTTCCAAGGACTTATCCAAAGGACTTCTCAAAGATTTACTGGGGACTTCTTAGCATCTGAACCCTGGGGAAATGTACTGTGATAATTCTCCTTTCACAATCCACTCACAGCTGGTCTGTTTTTCTGCAAGAGGAGATTGTCACAATTCTACCTTACTTTGTTTTAATGCTTTACTGTTACTTCCTGATCCCTCTGGGCTTTGGCTCTTGGTCTTGCTGTTTCATGCTATTACAACTCATAGGAGCAATTTTTCTTATTCACTTATGCAGTTCTAGCAATTAAAAGCCATGGTGTCAAGACTGTTATCCCTGCTATTTGCCAAAATTGACTTTAGATCTCAAAATCCCAAAATTTACCTTTTTGTTCTTTCTATATTATTCCTATATGTATAATGGTAGAAAACCTCTGCGATTAAGTAGCAAAGAGTGGTGGGGATAAATGAATTCAACACACACTCATACGGTTTAAATCTCAAACTTTACTACATCCTGTTTAACCGTGTGTTATTACCCTGTAATGGAGACCAAGTTTGCTGCCCAGAACTTCCCCTCTCTGTTAGAACTCTATCTTTCTCCACTCAATCAATATGTATTGACTTTTTGGGACAAAGGGAATATCCACGTTCTCAGAAGATCCCACCTGCTGGCCCTATTTGATTGGTCTGGGGAATGGGATCGTATTATTCAGGACTAATCAGAAGTTTTGCTTGATTTTCTTTTTTGAGAGAAGATACAGAGGTCAGTGGAGATGCAAGGGTTACATGGGAACCAGTGTGTGATCAGAGAGAATGAATCCAACACACAAAGGCAACTAGAGAAAAGCAATAAAAGGGTTGTGAAGGCATAATAAAAAAAAGACTTAAAAGAATGTCTAATTATTTTTCAAAGTTCTTGATTATCAGTACAGAGTGGATGGTTAATGACTGGCAACATTCGCACCTCTGTGATCTTGACCACGTTGCTTAAACTTCATCAGCCACACTTACCCTCTTCTGTGAAATGGGGCTAACAGTGCCAATTCTATTCCAATGGGGCTAAGCCCATCAAACTGGCCGCTGTTACTCTACAGTGTGTCATTGGCTAGATTTAATGGTAAAGCTAGTCTTACCCTTAATTGGCCTTTGATTTGCTTCATACGTGATTCCAAAAGACTATTTTCTATAACATCATGGTTTTAGTGAACACTTTACAGTTGCAAGAATTAGAAGACATGGATGAAACTGATGTATTATTTAATCGGAGAAGTATAGGTTTAGCCAACTTCAGTCTCAATTTGGTACACCTCTTGGTGGCGGGACACAATCATGAGAGGGAGTTTACTTAACAACTGCAATCAGTGCGATCTAGCTCTTTCTACCCTCAGTGAGTCCCAAACAATAAAAAAAAGAAAATAGAAAACAAGGGTTAAAATAAAAAAATAAATATGTCTTTATCCCCACAGTAGCATTCTGCATAGGTTGTGCTCGGGCAAAATCGGTAACTAATAAATGTGAATTGCCAGCTTAAATTTTCTTTACAGTAGCAGGTTTTTCTCTTTTTTAATACTATAGGAAAAGAAGAGTTTTGAAAAGGTCCAATTTATTTCTATAACATTGATTCAAAAGGAATATAATTCTCTTGTGAGTCCTTTTGTATTCATTTTACCCTTCAAGCATAATCCTGATTTGACAAAGAGTACAAAAATATGGGAATTAGATTTTTAATATTTCTGCAGCAATGCTGATGACTTTAAGTTCATCACAAAATTGCCTTAAGTTGAGTAGATGTTATCTTTCTGTGAAGGTAAATGAGGAAACCCGGCCAGTGAAAAATAAGGTCCGTCTCCTCACAGTGTTCACAGGGGCTGGGAGTTCAAGTGTCACTAGATTGAGCCTTTGTAGACAGTGCTTTGTGTATTACTGAAACAAACCAAGGTCGCAGAGGTTAGGAACTTGGACTATTGCTATCCTAAAGGACTACCCTCTTTCTTTTAAACTGGGGGAGGCAGGATTTCTTGGCAGAAATAGACTCAGACCATGCATTACCCATATTTTTAGGGCCAAGTGCTCCATAAGAAGTTTGAATTTTGCATTTCCAGCAATAACATAATTGCACCTTTCCAGCAGAACTTTTGGAATAAAGAGAAAAAAAAATAATACACACACCGTTTACTTTACCATCTACATCCACTCATTGTTAGCACTTTTCCATATCTGGGTTGGCATATGCGAGATGTTTCTGTCTTACCTTCTGCCTGCTGTTGCAGCATGAGTATTTCCTCCTCGTCATTGCAAACCTTTGGGAAGCACACTATTTAAAAGGCTGTGCAATACTTGCTGTCAGATAACATATTTCATTCTTGCCTTATTGTTTGCACATTGCTTTTTTTTGTTTTCATAATTATAAATAATGCTATGATAAACACTTTTTGTTTTCCTAGGAGAAAAGCATAATGAAACCAAAGAGGGCTTTGGAACAACTGTGCTTTCCTCTCTAACCTGCATTGGGCTCTTTATTTTTTACAGAATTCACCGCCCGTTACAATAGTGAGTGCGGTTTTGCTGTTCTGTGCTGTGCTGCTCCCAGGTAAGGGAATGGGAGGTGGTCATCTCTTGTACCAGTATGCCTTGATTCTAGAAGCAAATTTTATTTTTTATGATCTGTTGCTAGGTTAGACTCTCTAGTGAACACTCCAACTTTCCACCCATCTCTTCATATCACACTGCCCTCTGATGTCAGCCAGTTTGGTTTTGCTTTTTCATGCTGGGTTAGCCACTCAGTACAAAGCAACGTGACCGAGAGCTGTTGCACTGATAATTAAGTGTGTCTTTTACATGTTCTTGGAACTCTGAATGAAGAATCATTAGCAAACTTGTTTATGATTGAGAATGGTTGTTGACTGACAGCATTTAGAGCAGAGCCATATTTTAACCAGATTCCTGTTATAGCTATTAGCTCCTCTCTTGTTCTTTCAGTATTTTGTTGGGATATTCTGAATGGAGTAAAAATTATACCCATCCCCCCCCACTGGCCATTGCTGTCAATATTTCCACAGTGTTGCCTGAGTCAAACTGTCATGGTTGATGTAGGAAAAATAGTGGTTGAGAAAAGTAAGATGAATAGAGGAACATTAAAATTATATATTTTTTCAGACTTATGACATAAAATCACAGAAACTCATATTCTCTCTTTCATACTGTTTGATGGATTTAGAATTACATTCTGAAAAAGTTCCTTGGTTTTACCTACTAGTTGATAACACTTTGGTTTGCCTTTGAGCAAAGTGAGGTTAGTTAGGCAACTCCGATTGACACGAGACAATGTGGAGAGCTTTATTTTACCCATGCTGGTGCTGCACTTACTTGGTGGCTTAGAATAGCTGTGTTCTAGGTACTCTAGATACTTGGTACACATTAGGAAATTTAATTCCAAGCTCCTACTCTCTTGATATTTTTCTAAAACTTGATAGAAAATATCAAAACAAATGCTTATGGAAGACTGCCTGAGAGAGAAGTAGTAATTTCATCTCTGTGAATCCAGGATTCTCAGCCAATGGAATGTGAGGAAGAAAAAGAAAGGAGGACAGGAGGGAGTCTTATGAGGTCTGACAATGAAGTTTGTGAACTCATATTAGAAAATGTACTATGTGATCATTGCTGAATATCACTATGGTCTCCTTCCAAGTACTTCCCTTCAGACTCGGCACCTGTAGCTCAAGCAGCTAAGGCACCAGCCACATACACCGGAGCTGGCTGGTTTGAATCCAACCTGGGCCTTCCAAAACAACAATGACAACTACAATCAAAAAGTGGCTGGGCATTGTGGTGGCTCCTATAATCCCAGCTACATGGGAGGCTGAGGTAAGAGAATCGCTTAAGCCCAGGATTTGGAGGTTGCTGTGAGCTGTGATGTCACGACACTCTACCCAGGGCAACGGCTTGAGGATCTGTCTTAAAAAAAAAAAACAAAAAAAAAAAAGAAAAAAGAAAAGAAAAAGCACTCCCCTTCTAAAGCTATGGACTAATGTCAGTGCCTAGTCCATCCTTCAAAACAATTTTGTAACTCTTTTTCTGGAATGCCATCAAAGCCATCATCATTTTACCCTCAATGTTCTAAATGTCATCAAAATGTGTTCCTTTTAATATTTTCTTTATCTTCAGGTAAAGCAAAATGCCACTGTGGGCCAGATGAGGTGAGTAGGGAGAGTGTTCCAAACAGTTATTTGTTTCCTGGCTAAAAAAATCCTCACAGATGGTGCTATGTGGGTTGGTGCACTGTGATAATTCAAGAGCCATGAGTTGTTGACCAAGATTTCCAGTTAAGAGTTTCTTGTCTCTTTATCAGTGTTTACTTGGCTTACTGTGCTTCTCTCAGTTAAATGAGGATTTTGATTCACAGTTTGATAAACTTTTACAATTTTTTGTCAATTCTACTCATTACTGGCCATCCTGACCTCTCTTCATCAGTGACATTTTTTCTCCCCTCAGAAAAATGTTTAATGCATTTTTACACTGCCATTTACTTTTACATTGCCATGAAGAACTTGGACTAACACGTCCTTGATTTCACTTCCACTATTGCCAGGTTTATTAAGAAATTTATGAATATTTGTTTGTTGCTTGACTTTAAGATCTGACATTCGTGTGATGGCACACAAAGGCATGCAAGAACAATCAATGAATGTCACTCAGCAAGACAATGCCATTTGTTGATCCAAACACAACTGTAAGACACTGATATACCAAAGTTGAGAAACCCTACTGCATTGTTTGTACAGTGCTGCCAGCATAGGTGAAAGAGGGGAGCTCAGGAACTTAACAGTCAGACCTTGTATATGTGCATAGACACACACATTCTAACAAGGGATATGAAATTTGCATGAAGGCTAGATTTTCCCAGGAATAATAAAAAACTTGGGAAAACTAGGTACATATCTTTGCATGACAACGTATGCCCAGAACCGAGAAATAGATCCTTCTTTGGTCATGTCATTGTTGGTACTTTTTTCCTCGTATCGCTGATTTGGGTTACCTGTTTAGTTCATGCAGGTGTTGGAGTTCACAACTCATAGGTATCAGCCTAACTCTACATTAAGCCAAAAGAACAATGAGCTGGTTAACTCGGCCACATTATTTAACTTTCTAAAATTGATTTTCTAAATTTGTGCTTTGGCCTGATGCCATAGGCCTTGTGACACAAGAAAATGACCCAACTAGAACTTATCTCCAAGCTTTGTATAGGAATATTTTGATCATTATTTTAGGAATTCTATAAACATTGTGGTGATGAGGGTGGACCCTGGAGCCAGACTGCCTGGACTCCAATCCCAACCCCTGCATTTCTTAGCTGAAAACGTTAGGCCTGGACTTTGATCTTCCTTTGATTTAATTTCCTCATCTATAAAATGGAGATTGTACTTGTGTAAAATTTTTGTTAAAGATCAAATATACTGATTTATTTACAGTGTTTCAGACAGTGCTTAGTAAAGACAAGTGTTCAATAATTAATATTATTATTAATATTATGACCTCCTGTCTCAGA
This sequence comes from Perodicticus potto, assembly GCA_963574655.1. NCBI lineage: Eukaryota > Metazoa > Chordata > Mammalia > Primates > Lorisidae > Perodicticus > Perodicticus potto. The sequence continues at coordinate 8,242 of CAUYRH010123632.1, forward strand.
AATAGGAATTGTTGCACCTGCTTTTACATTTTTCTATTTTATGGAGAATATAAAACTTGTGATGAATCAGAATGGTGTCTTCTATATTGGCTGAGAGAAAGTTCTATGTGAAATCTGATGCATCTGTTTGATAAATATATTACTGTACACATTTTGTCCTACTTCCATCTTATTTTCTGTCTTTATTTTCCTTTTCATATTTCTTACTTTTTCTTGATTATTCTCATTTTTTCTGTATTATGTGCATCTTTGCAAGTCACTTTAATTTCCTTTTGAAACAAAGGCCCTAAAAATAAACCAAAAACAAACAAACATATGTGAGCTCTCCCAACTAGACAAGTATGACCAGTAAAACTAATTATTTTCCAACATGAATTTCTTGTGAAGTTTGCTTTTTTGCTGACATTCTGAGCTTCCATTTATTTTCAGCTCTGTCTTATAGCTTTAGGGATAAACTGATCCAGTCATCTTCAATAGAAGAATTCTAGCAAGTTCCTGAGGTCACATTATTTCCCAGATGTCTACAAATATATTGCATTGCTGCAAATTGATTTTTAGCTTGTCTTTAAATCTAACATTTGCGTGCCCTATGCCCATTTACTTTTTTTTTTACATCATCAGAGGCAATTGTTTGTATATTTAAATTTACTATATGCAACAATACTAATAGAAATCTCATATATACATTTTGTGTAAAATAAGGTATTTCAGCGATATTAATTACCTCAATTTGGATGTGTTCAGCCTCCTAATGTTTACTCCTCAAGATACTTAATGCTTGGGGAATTTTACTATAATCATTTGAGGAAATGGGTTTGAGAAATTTTTTTATGACCACCCACTCCAAGGCTAGTAGAAAAATAGTTCTTTATTTCTCCCTCTTTGAACTGAAAGGTAGAATGGAGCAGTTTTGAGGATCTTGTCAGTCATTTTCAATCAGGGAATCAGAAATCACTCTGTTGGGCTTCCTAAGGGGAACTGTTTATCAAAGTGAAGGAAGGGCTGGAGAAGCAAAAGTGGCTTTGCCTAGAGCTTACGAATCTGCCCTCCCCACCAGTGTTCTGTTTTCCTCCTTCTCTCCTATGTCATGCAAATCCCTCCCATTGGCAGGACTTCACTGGAAGGCAACTGGCAAAGGATTCTGGGAAGTGCAGCTTTCAGACTCCCACCTCTGGCAGCCCAGTGGAGAAGAATCCAGAACACGCTTGGATGCATGCACTTCTAGACTCAAACAATATCCTCAACCTTTTTTTTTTATTCCAAGTAAAAATTGTTCCTCCATTTCTTTCATGTGATGTAAGTATTCTAATTTTAAAATGTGTTGAACTTTATAAAAATATTTATAACTGCAGGACTATGTCAGTTATACCAGAAACACTTCCAGGAGTCATTGATCAGAGACAAAGAAGCAATATCTTAGGTTGTCTGATTGCCACTTATATATGGCTTGTGCCAATCCTTAAGTTGTACATTTTTTGATAAGGGAAAAATATTTAATGTACCTTGCAATTATTTTAGCTACCTAAATTTTTTGTTTCCTTATAGGGCTAGAATACTTATGAGGTCTGAATATTTTCTCAGCTTAGTTTATTTGAATTTGGCTTTTGCTTTGGTTTCCAGGCATTTGTTTTTAACTGTCCTGTGTCAAGATATGGGTTTAAGTATTTATCTTCTATATTAAAAACTATGGTTGATCAATTTTCACCTTCATGGCCAAAGCTTTCAAAAGAATTTAGGATCCTAAAAATGCATCATAAAATACATCCAGAAAGACTAAGGCATTCAAAGAGCAGAGGCAGCATTGCTCTGAGTTGCACAAATATTACCAAGTTGGCGAGTCAAAAGAATTTGAGTGGGAGGTCTCATATTTCTCTACAGCTCTTTGTCCCCAGAAGGGTTTTTCTGTCACTTTGGCAATGGTTGACAGGACTCAGTTGAGCCTTGACATATACTGTCTCTCTTGTAAGTGTTTCTGACATAAGTGACAAAGTCCTGGAGGCTGTTGACAAGTTTGTCAACCTAATGGATGGGCAACTAACCCTTAAAACCACAGTAAAAGGTCCTGTAAGTTGTTCAAGGGAAGGTGCAAAATCCAGGTAACCTGCTGATGGCTTCAGAGTTGTTCTGCCTGCCTGCTTGCTCGCTGATGTTACTTTGTCAGACCGAAAAACAAATGCACACAAAAATCATCTTTCGAATAAATATTCATGTTTGGTAGCATAAAATATAGCATATGTCTTATGAATGGAATACATTAAAAAAAGTTATTTGTAACATTTATCTTCTCATTTGCTTAACATTTTCTTTTGTGTATGCTATAGCTGGAATGCTTAATACCTTAGCCCTCTGAGACTTTCTGGCACTGTCTGAAAGGTTTAGGCTGCTGTGGTAAATGTTTTCTAGTAAGTGGAGCAGTGACTATTAAGCAACTTTGCTGAAGTGAGGATTAAGCAGAGTAATTACAATTCTTGGGATTTGGGGTTTCAGGGGCAATGTTCTATATGAAAATCACCAGTGCCCCGACACTCAAGTGTCACTGTATTTGAGCAGAATAATTAATAGTAGTATTTAGACCATTGTTTGAGAGTTGAAAACAAAAATCATAATTACACATACCTACAAACTATTAAATAAAATAAAATTATATTCTACCTTTATTATTAACTCATATTGTGCTATCTGGTTTTGTAGACTAAGTCTATTTGAGTATCTAACTGGAAAATAATTTTAATGTTTAAGTGTTGTTCTGGGGAGTTCTTAGAAGGCAAAGTTAAAATATGTTATTTTACCAATATATGTGAATTAGAACATTTCCAAACTTTGTTAGATCTATATTGCTTATCTTGGAAGTTTATGAAGGAATTGATATTTTTGCTCATCTAGAATGTGAAGTAGAAGATAATAGTACTCTAAAAATCATATTGGTTTAATAATCACAAAGTTTCCATGTGCCATAATAGTTATAATGGTTTATCCTGCCTTTAGAAAAAACCTAAAACAAACTTCTTGCAGTGAATTTGATAGAAAGTATTCACCCTCTTTGTTCTTACGTTTATTCATTGACAAACACTGGGAGGTGCATTAAAGATGATTATATCCAATAATTTTTTTTTTTTTAATGTTTGCTAAATAGATTAGAGGGTAGGAATGAGGGTGAAAAACACATGCTCCCCACTGCTTCTCAGGCAAGAAGAATTTTGACTTTATACCCTGTGAATTCTTCAGCTGTGTAATTCTGCTGCTAACCAGATCCTGTTATTTCAGATGAGGAAATTTGGTTCCATAGAAATTAAATGCTTTTCCCAAGACCACAAATTTACTTCATGATGAACTAAGTTCAGAATCTAGATCTTGTGGATTCTGACATTGTGATATTTTCTTTCTCTTTTTCTTTTTAAATGCAATCAGTAGTTTCTGATAGGATATTTAATAGCATGGGAGATAAAACAAAACTCTCATGCTTTCTTTTCTTTTTTTTTTTCTCTTTGAGACAGAGCCTCACTTTGTTGCCCTTAGTAGAGTGCTGTTGTGTCACAGCTCACAGCAGCCTGCCTGAAACTCTTGGGCTCTTGCCTCAGACGCCCATATAGCTGGAACTACAGGTGCCCACCACAAAGCCCAGGTTGTTTTTTTTTTTGGAGACAAGGTCTTGGTCTGGCTCAGGCTGTCCTCAAAGTCATGAGCTCCGGCTATCCACCTACCTTGGCCTCCCTGAGTGCTAGGATTATAGGCGTGAGCCAAAATCTCATCCTTTCAAAGAACTTACAGTTTAATAAAAGAATAGATGAACAATACATCTATACATAGGAAGAAGGAGTCTTTTAACAAAGGAAGGCTGTTCAGGTATTCTTAAGTGAGTCAAGAGCGGTTTCATGAAACTCTCATTTTCTTAATATTTTTCCTTAGAATACCAGCAAAAACATTCTAGAAACTTTCAGAAGCATTAATCAAATGTGGAAAATATGTTCATAAAAATATCCTGATCGAATACAATATTTTTTGGAAAAATCATTTATTTCACTTGTCACCAACATATGTATTTTTAATTTCTGATTAATACGAGAGTATGAATGCTTATGTTCCATTGCTTTTCAAGTCGTAGTTGAGCCCTTCACCTGGGGCGTGTGCTGTGTGCACTGACCTTGTGCCCAGTAGGTGTGAGCTTATCAATCCTGCTCCCTACTCTCTCCTCACCCACACTTGACCTTCATCGTGCTTTTCTCTTGTGTGGGCATGTAGTTGTTTATCTGTTGTGAAAAACTCTTAAGGATATCAAGGGCAGTATTTTAATCAAGGACATAGACCATTCTTATCTAGAATTTTCCATTATCAAGTATCACCTACTGCTTCCAACATCGGTTTTTTCCTTCATTTCATTTAGATGATTTGTGTCATGTGTTTCTTATGTGTTAGCCTCAGAAGTATACCTTGTCTGGTGAAGTTAACAATTGCTATAAACAAGCAAAAAGATATTTAATTGCTTCACATAACAAATGTCCTTCAAGCCCATTGCTTCAGGGATGGCTCAATAATGCCACCAATGACGCAGGACTTCCTTCCTTCCTTAACGTGTGGGGTCTTTCTCCTTTTTCTCATCTTCATATGGTTGTGAGATACTGTCATGGTTCTGGCCTCCAGTGTTCAACAAGCAGCATCCACAGCAAGTAAGGAGAGCAAAGGGAACTATTATTTTTTGTCAAATAGATCTAGTGGTCATCTGCCAAGAATCCTTGATTATTTGGACATTATGTTTTGTTTAAACTGACTGAATATGATGAATTTTGATTCACATTGAACAGAGTCTATAAGATGTGGGCTGTCCACCACTGGCATGTGTGTGAGAGAGTCCATGTGAGTACGCCCATGCATGTGATATAAAGCTCTCTACTGCTCTTCACCACAGGTCCTGGGTGTGACGTGAGAGAAATGGATCCCACAGTCCACGTGGGAGATTGGATTGGCGGTTGGGGGTTGAAAACTATAAGGATCCTTTCCTTTAAAATAATCCAAATAAACCCCCAAGCAAACAACAAAAAGCCCACTTCTATCTCTAAAGCACAAGGAGTAAGAAGATAAATCCAGAACTTGTCCATAAATCTTTACTTTCACTCACTCACTGTGAGTGGATTCATCCATCACTGAATACCATGGACATTTCTGCCTGAGCATCTTTCTCCTCACTCTGTGCTGCTGACACTATTCTTCAGGCTGCCACAGTCTTTTGCTGGATCACTCTAAATTCCTCCTGAAGTCTTCCCGCAGCCACTCCACCCTCACTCTAGTCTGTTCACTCTGCAGTGGGAGTGATCAGCTCAAGATGAATGAATATCTTGTCACTAGTCTGCTTAGAAAATTCGATGGCTTCCTACTGCTCTTAGAATAAATGTGTTAATAATAGAAAACCTTATTTGCAAATTTGTACGTCTTGGCTTGGGCTGACACACCAGATCTTGCTGGTGGTATCTTTAGGACACTGTTTCCTGTGCTCCCTCCCCACCTGTCCCTTTCCCTGGTTCCTCACTAGCACAGGTGGTTTGTTCCTGCTCCTCCCTCCATCTGGCATTTCTTTTGTGCCTTCCATCTCCCTCTGCTCCAGCATCTACTCTTCATCAGATTCAGGCGATCCTCTGCGTTTCTCCGGTTAGCTTAGGTTCAGCTCTCTTACATCTCCTCGGTCTCATTTACACCATGCTTCAGTTTTGCAATCCTGTTTGCCTTGTGTGGTTAGTATCCATCCATTTCTCTTCACTGGTGAGATGGTGAACTTCATGGGGGGCAAGGCTGTGTCATTTTCCTTTTTACTTCTCTTTATGTTTACAATGTTTAATACAGTTCTGGGTGCATAGGAAATGCTCAAAATGTATGTGTTCAGTGACTTTAAATAAAAATAATGAACAAAATAGCATTTATTGTATCTGATCTCTGCATCATTCAAGCATTTCACTTGCTGAGTTTAAGTAGTTGGTGAGGAGGGACTTCATAGCGGGTCATTTTGGGACCATTGCATTAGAAAATCGATTAGAAATTATTGTCCTCATTAATGATTCCCTGAAAAAAATTCTCATATGTCTTCTATACACTATCCACATGAGGTTTTAAGTCAGAGAACTTCTATATGCATTGATGAGCTTTCTCATAATAAAGTTGGAACCTGTAATATGATTTTTGAATTCAGAATTCAAAGTATTACCTTTGGACTATTGAAATGGTGAAAAAATTGACAGTTTCTGTCGGTATGGATTTGAGATTGGAGAGATTTAAATGTCTTTGAAGTAAGGTCTGTTGAATGGTATAGTATGCCATTCAAAATAAACAATTAAAAAGGTTAAAATTGATATGGCTAAAATTTCAAGTGGTTTTTAGCCAACATGCCTTGTAAATTGTTTTATGTTTCTGAAATAGCAATACTTCTTATGGCGATCGGCAATTGCATTTGCCTTTCAACAAAATGGAAGAACATTTATTAAGCAGATTAACCTATATGTCTTTTATTATTGATAATTCAGTGAATAAGTTTTGGAAATCTATTTGCAAGCCTTAATGTTGTATTTTTCCTTGACAGTAATTCATCCATGAAAATGACACAATCTCTGATTTCAAGGACCAAAGAATGAAGAAAAAATATAAAACACAGCATGATAAATACAAGTATTGTACTTTGTCAGAATTAATAGTAGGGGCAATAAGAAGATATATTAAAAGTTCCTGACTTCTATTAAGAAGAAATAGCATTTGGATTGAATTCTGAAAGATAATTAGAAGCTTTTAACCAAATGTTTATTAACTATGACTGTTTTCTTATTTATTGAATTATTTAAGTAACACTGTTATTTTCTCCTTAATTCTTATCATTGTTTTCCCTCTTACCTATTATACTAGTGCCTTTTTGAGAATGGAGAATATGTTTTATATTTCTAGGTGTTTAACAAATCATTAAACATAAGATTATACATGATTTAGATATACATTATGATTTCCCTCGCTAATATTAAGGAAATTAAAACTTTATTGGTAGTTTTAAGAGTTAGGAAAAGTCATTTTGGATAGTTTTCACCATGAGCTATGATTTATTTACTTAGCTCAAGTGATCTCCAATGACCCTAATGTTTGGAAAGATTTTAAGTAGCTCTCCCAATGTGGGTATTTTTAGGTAATATGCCTTTTGGGAAATGCTCAGATTGAATTACAATTTTTTTTTTTCAGATTAATACGAGGGTACATGGGATTAGGTTACATTATTTGCTTTTGTAGGGTAAGGTCCAAGTTGCAGTTGAGTCCTTCATCCAGGTAGTGTGCAGTAAGTATTTTAGTTGTGCCCGTAAGGTAGGAACTTAAAATATATTTTTTCTTTGTTGAGTCTTTACTGAAAGCTTGCAAATGTTTCGGTTATGGTTTGTAGAACTCCTGGATATAAATAACTAAACTTTGTCTGGTCCTAAAATTTAGGCCTTTTTGTAGTCCCACAAAGTGCCAGAATTTTGAAATAATGTTTAATTGATTCTGTTTTCAAAAAGAATGCATGATGAGCATTTGGCAGATACACTCAGTTCATAATTAGGCTCACAAGTCTATCTTCCTTTTCTTTTTTGCCTCTTTAATCAGTTGCTACTTTCACTCTCAAAACAGTCAATAGACATTTTCAAGAATACATGTGATTATTTTAATTAAGAAGAGTGAGCAACTTTTAATTATTGTGAATTAAATATACACCAAATATCTAGGTTCCTAGGACCATTCTCTGAACCAACAAATGGGTATTTAATTACCCATTTGGATGGAGGACAAAGTAAACTCTTTTAGATCATTCCTGGAGAGGGGAAGAAAGATTGATTTTATTAAGGGTCCTGTTGCATTTCTTCTTTGCATTTCCTCCCTAAGAATATTGCTTCGTCTGACATTTATTGTTAAAGACGTTAAGTTCATTATTTTTGGTTTTGTTACCAACTAGCAGTATCTCCAATTGTTTTCTCTCTTCTGTGTTTCCCTTTCAGGAACATTATTTATGTTTTATTGCTTATTAAGTTGTTCTTCTCCACCTATGTGAGTGAGTTTGGAAGAGCTAAAAATGATCTGTTCACTTAATCTTTCTTCAGAGTTCATATCACCAAGACCCTTTATTATTTTTGGATGTACTTCTCTGTAGTTTTCCACACCTTTTCAGCTGGATGATATTCAGACAATTTTTTAATATCCCAATGCAGTTTTCTAATGCTTTGTAAAGTAGCAATATAACCTCTCATTATGGAGTATTTCTTTTTAATCATGTTGGGTTAGTGCTGACCTTTTCCTTTTTTCCTTAAGAATGCTGCATAGCTTAAGAAGCACTTATGCCAAGGGCTCATTTAAAATGAAGAAATATACCCATTCAAAGTGGAACACATACACAACTCCTTATTCATTGAGCCATTCCTTATCTGGCAATTTTAACCATTTGAATTTTCCAACAAAAGCTGGAAATTAGAAAGGACCTCTGTGTTATAGTAGTTGCTTATGATATATAACCTAGAAATATCTGTGGGCTGGGGGTTTGACAACTGTTCTCCTAACTAGATCCTCGGGATTCATTCAGGGCCTCTTTACCCCTATTTATGAATAAGCTACTTTTTCTGATTTCTCAGCCTTCAATGGACTAGAAATAGCAACGTAGAAGCCAGAGAGGAAACAAAGAGCATATGTGTTTTGAAATGGAGATGATATAAATAATGAATGCATTGGAAAATGCACCCCATTTTCTGACTGGTCTGATTTAGAAGATAAAAGCATTTTGCTGACCATTTCTGCATTCATTTTGCCAATAGTCTAACTAATTTGGGGTTAAGAAGGATGTTTTTAGTTTAGATTCTGGGGTTCCTTTTTTAAAAATAGGCATGACAGAAGACAGAAATGTGAGCTATGCAGAAATTCTTTTTATTAAGTAGAATACTTTATAATCAGAAAATATGATATATTACCATATCTCAAAGACCCTGCAGATTTGGTTATTAATTATACACAAAGTACACTGAGTATCAGCTCATTATCTTTCTTCATTCAGTTCTAGAATTATATTAAACACGCATTCTTAACCAGTCCTCCCACAGGGTCTCTGAGAGAGTGGCGGCAATTGAACTATTGACCTATGGGAATTATATCTATTTGTTTTAAAATGGTTATACTATAAATAATATACACACTAAAAGAGTCATCCCATTTCATGCCTTATATGATAATGACAAATGAGAAAGCTTTAGTTCAACCCTTTGAACAAATTTTGTCTACTTTTCAAGTAGTTTGCACTCAAGGGAGAATATTCTGCAACTGGATTTAGAGGTGTTATATTGGCCCTTAGAAATCACAAAGGCTAGAAAGGCCAGGGTCAGGACTCTGGTGATTATGAATATAATCTGAGGACCACCAATCATTTTTCTCCCCATTAGTTTAATGCACGATAAACTCTGCCAACCAGGATGTGCCAAAGACTATTCATGATGCCATGCCCAAGCCATTTAAGGTAGCAGATTCATTTTCTCAGAGCCAGGCTTTTAGATGCTTTCATTAATACCAAGTTTCAATAAAAAGTGACACATGCTTGCACTTTTTGGATTTTGTCCTAGTGTGATTGCTCTACAGTCTTGGTCTCTCTAGGCTGGATCTTCCTAGGGCATGTCATCCTGTGCCCCACGCCTCACTCCTGTTTTTCCATGGTCCTGGGATGCCTTTCAAGCATCTCACTGATGCATTAATAGCTGAATAAGCTGCTGAGATATTTGATGGTTTGATGAAGTTGGTCTTCATAGGAGAACATGGAAAGAATCTTGGCCAAAACAGATGGGAAGCTTATGTGTAAATCTTTTAAAATATAAATATTCTTATATTTGGTTGCAATTATTAGTTCTGTTTTGAGTCTGGTGGTTCTGGCTGTTCATTTAGCAATTTAGCCAAGAGAAAACCAAATAGAGTAAGGTACTGGTGCTTTCCTTTACTTTGCTATTTTTCTTTTAAAGTCAACATGAGGGTGAGATGCTACTTTTATTTTGCATGAAATTTCTTCTCTTGATATTCTGCACCCTGCCTCACTACCCCCCCATCCCAAAGAAAAAAATAATTTAGGCCAGGTATTTCTTCAGTGCAATGGCAAAAGGTAAAATGTAAGAAAATATTTTCTATTAGTTTCTTTGAAAACTAGATTTAAAAAACAATTTAGTTTGTGAAACTGCTGTTTGGATTGGTAACTGCAGTGGATTAAAATGTGTGTAATCTGTGGTACATTGCGTATTTTGATTTGCCAAGTTTTGAATCACCACAAATCGATAAGCTAACCCACCATCCTATACACCTGGGCAGCGTGCTGCTTTCCTGGACGCGGCCCGAGACTCAGCTTGGCAGAGGACAAGCCAAGTGTGAGATTGCTGTCAGCCACGGGGAATGTGTGAATGCCGCCTGTGTGTGTTGAGAAGTCTGAGTATATTTCCTGGAGACACCCCAAACTTAAAAGTTTTTATGCTTCCCCTTCTACCATTGAATTGAGTTCAAAGAAGTTGTCAATGTCTGTTTGATAACAGCAGTGTGGTCTTGTTGGGCATGGCTGCATTTTAATCACTTCATGGATATTAAGGGCTTTAGTTCCACTTTATTCTTGCCTGTCTCTTCCTTCCAAAATTTCCCTTAATCTGTCTCTTGATAGGAGGGACTTGCCTCCAGGGGACAAGCAGAAGCAAAAGATAACCGGGAAGCCCACACCATGCAAGGGTGTCTTTAAACATGAAAGGTCAGACCCTACATTTGTCTAAAAATAAATCTTTTTCCACAGGTCAGTAAAACAGCTTTCATTAAAAAAATAAAAAAGGATGAATGAAAGAAAAACAAGTCTTCAGTTTGAATTTCTTCCCTTCTTGCTCTGTAGAAAAATATGCCAATATATTCTAAACTGTGGCTGATTAACTGCTAACAGAGCCTGTTCAAACGTCCCAAGCCCATTTTCCAACACCTTTACAGGGATAACTGATAAAGTGCCTAGTGTAGTAATGAACACAATGCCAGGGCAGGCCTTTTGAAGTGTGAGTTTATATTAGGATCATTATCATTATTATTTTTTCCTCTCTTTCTTCATTTTGCATAAATTGAAATTCCTTCAAAACTTCAGCTGCCTGTTATTAAAGTATCCGTATACAAAAAAAAAAAAAAGAAAAAAATTGCAAATGATTTTCTTCTGGAGGAAACTGCTGCCAAGAAGTCTTTGAAGCCAGTGCTTTTGTTGTGAATCTGAGAGCCATTGTTACCTAACAGATTCATACCCCAGGCAGAATTGCTGTGGAATAGGGAGTGTAAAACACTGTGAGTGTCAGCCCAGTGTGCCTTGGGAAGAAGCAGGGCCATCGATGTCCATCAAAAAGGAAAATACAGGGTCTCAGCAACCACTGCTTTCCCACATAACTGAAGTGGTAAAGCAAATTGCATGCTCCTTAACCCTTCTGTCTACCAGCTGTCAGGGAAAGTCTCGAACAAATCCCAAGTCTGCATTGTCCTCCCGCTGAAATGTCTATCTCATCTGACTGACAAGACCATTTTCAAGTATCACTTGAAAATAATAACCATGTGTCTGCTCTTCTGCATAATATATGTACACACAGGTGTCTTGATTTTATGTATCTATATAAACACATGATCTATCTTTTAAAAAATCTCCAGGGAGATATTGACTAAAACTGGATGGAGAAGGAAGAATTCCCTGCAGTGTCAAAGGCATCCTGTTGCTTTAATTTGGCAAGACTGCTATATCCTTCTGTGACTTTGGGGTTTGGTGTATGTGGAGTGGGGAGGACGTGGGAGGCTTTGGGGCATTCCTATGTGTACCTGTGTTTGAAAGGAAGCTCTCGATACTTTTATCTTTGGAGAGATTGTACATATTAACTTCAGAGAATAGCCAAGGGTGGGGGGAAGATACACTTACAATTGTCCAGGACCTCAGATTTCAATCCAGGCATGTGCAGTTAATATTGATATATTTAACAGCACTGTATAAAAAAATGATATTATATACTAGCAGAAGTCTTAAGTCAATAAAAATGGCTGCTTTGGGGGAATTTTCTTTTTTTTTAGGCTTGACTCTTTTCCTTTTTGTTAAGACAGGGATGAAAACAGGGATAGGATGCTTGCTGTTTCATTTTGGTTATAATAAAGGAAAGTTTGTTTTAAAAAATTGCCTTGTTTGGAAGGCAATAAATCCAAGGTAGTTAACTGTTAATTTTTCATATTCTTGAAATTGGTTCATTATAAATGCTACATTTTAGGAAATTCAATTGCTAATAGAAAAGGATTAGTTTTGAGAATTGTATGAAAAAGTAGGTGATGTAGAGTCATCTATATGGAGGTGATACAGAAGCTTTGCTGTTCATTCAGTTTATGTCAGTCATGAGATAACTGCGAAATGAGAAAATAGAGAACTTTAACATGGAAAAATGAGATTCTTTTACTTTGTATATGATCAGGCAATAAACGAATAAGTACAAATATGTATAATTTGATATTACCTAAATTAATTAGTATATTATTTTGTAAATTTTTCTAGAGCAAAACAGCATACTACATGACATGTTTTATAATTCCTTTCATTATTTTTTATTCACATGGAATAAATATCTTTCATGGAATTTTAAATGTTTAACACTAAAGAAATCTCCTCCTATGTTCTTTCCCCATGACGCTTTTGATAATGCATTTGAAATCGAATCCCTCAGCTGTATTTTTACTTTTGCTTTATGCTAATGAAGTTGACTAATTTTACAGGCTAATTAGACTCAGAATCATTCCTCAATGTGCTACTCCAAAGTTTGATGCATTCCTGTCCTCAAAGCCGTGGGTCTTTTAGAAGGCAGAGGTATTGGTTATTGGGAGCTTTTGGTGTTGTCTTGATTTTAATTAATTATACATAACCACTATATCTAAAAAGCCCTTCTATTAAAACCATCACTCCCAAAGTCCCAAGTCTTCCCAACTGCTCTCATAATACCTGGAGAAGTACACTTGGTAGTCTGAGGCCAAACACATTTTAGCAATAGTGGGATCATCACTTTCCCTAAAAGACATGCTCCAACATGGATGGTATTATAATATTGGATTGTTGTAGACAATAACATTATTCAGAATTGGTTTAGGGTTATTTCTCAAAAGTGATGATATTTTCACTTAAATCCCAAGCTCATCTTAATGACAGTGAGCAAGATGATTAGCACGTGAATTAAAGAGAAAAGAAAAGGGGGCTTTAGAATAATTAACACATGCCAGGTTTGTCCCAGAGAGGTGAATTTTAATTGTGCTTTATTGTAGAAAATTCTATTCTAATATTCTATTCATCAGCTATCTACTGGGCATTTTATTATTTTTCAGAAAAGTGCTTAACTGCTCATTTAACAACCCAAGAAAAATCAGTTTTACTCTCTGTTAGACCAGGTTTAAGATGGACTTGAAGAGCCTCTCAAGAATCATAAAGTTTTTGTTTTTTGCTTCCCAGCTCATCATACTGAGAAGCTGCTCCCAGCCAGTGTGTCATGGAGCGCTCTGGATGTCAGCACTGCTGCAAATTCTCTAGCTAGTAGGGATTCATTCTGGTGATTTTAATGTTTGCATCAATGTGTCTAATAATAAATAAGCAAAAATAACCCAAAAGAGAGATTGCAGATTTCAAAAATTAGGAAAAACCTCTAGAAGTCTTTCTTCCCTGGAGATTGAACACAGTCAAGATTTGCTGCAGCTTATTTGCTTTTCAGGAATGTGTCTGAGTCTGTGAACTGACAAAGGCAGCATTGATGGAAAGTCTTTCCAAAGGTTAATTATTTTCTGAGGGAAGAAATCACTCCTATATTGCTTGTTACCCTTTATTTTCATTTTGAAATTATTTCCCTTGATTATCTGACTGTGTAGTTTTAGGAATGTTTTTGATTTCTGATTTACCTTATCAGTTAAAGTATTTTTCAAATCTACATCTTATCTGGCTAATCTTATTTATTCTGAAGAGGATAGATTAAATCCACTTAACTGTCCACTTTATCAAATTTTTGCTATAATTCATGTTACTCTAATAGAATCAGAACAGGAGGAAATTAAATTGCTAAAAAATACAGAGGAGTCTGTGGCTTCCATAGTCTCTTTTGTAAAGTTTGAAATCATTTTATGTTCTAAGAAGGGAGAGCAGCATTATAAGAATTTCTTTACAAAAATAAATGCCAAAATAACATTAACTTTTATCCATTTTATTAGCATATATTGACAAATCACTGGATTCTCTGGTTAGAGACTTTGATTTCCTTCCAACTTTATAGAATAATTTCCATAATCATTCAAAAGTTTTAAGCAGAAGATTTGTTCTAAAATTTTGACATAAATTGCAGTAGGGCAGTAATTAGATTGTTTTATTTTCTAGTATTTGTTCCCTGGGCAGAAATATAATAGAGTTTGTATTGGTTATCAATACAATAAATCAGTGTATACAACTAATTTGGGCCATTCAAGCATGGTCCAAAACAATACTCTATTTTATTTTGTAATTATTCAAAAGATTTACCTCTTCTTTCCATTTCATTTTTCATAGCAAACCTACAAACCTATTTAGAAGGATGTTCACGGAAGGTACATAGATTCAAAGAGATATGAAAAAATGTCCAGGGGGAGGAATTACTGGAGAAATTGCATATGGTAATCTGTTTGGTATAGTCTTGAAATGAAATCAATGGAAACCTGAAATAATTTTCACTATTCAAGAACTATATGAATAGGGCTATCAGGTGTCATTATTGGGGAGTGGCAAATTTGAACATTAAGAATGATAGAGTTCACTTTGGGAGGCCAAGGGAAGTTGCTTGCTTGAGCTCATGAGTTTGAGACCAGCCTGAACAAAAGTGAGACTCTGTCTCTAAAATATACCCAGGCGTTGTGGCGGGTGCCTATACTCCCAGCTACTCAGGAGGCTGAGGCAAGAGAATCTCTTGAGCCCAAGAGTTTTAGGTTGCTGTGAGCTGTGACACCACAGCACTCTATATGAAGGCAGAGTACGACTCTGTCTTAAAAAAAAAAAGGTAGAATTATATGTGGGTTTCTCGGTATCCACATATTTTCTAAATAGTTTGAGCACTCATCAAGTTGTTTAGCTGCTATTAATTAATGGGCACTTTTTAGCTGCCTTCTGTGTATGAAGCCACAATCTAGGTACTATGTGTGATGGGGGAAAAGGACACATCTAAGACAGATTGTGACATGTATAAAAAAACAGCCACGTTTAGGGCTAACTAAATGTTTCACAAAAAGAAGAAAACAATTATTTAGTAACAAAGCAACAAAGTCTAATGCACATATTAAAATGAAAATATGATGATGTGGGATGGAAGAGACTGAATTCTGACTTTAAAAGTGAAGTTGTATATTTTCAAATGTTCACATCGCCTGAGCACTGAAGACTGACTTCTGTGCTCAGCCATTGGCTGTTGTTAGCAGCGATGCATGAAGCAGAAAAAAAACCCAGCTTGATTTCTGTAAGTTAGGCAAACTCTGGAGAGCTGGGTATGGCAGGGAGGTAATTGGCTTTCAAAATAAACTGACCGAACCGGAAGCCAAAATTAAATAGAGTGTATAAAGACACCCCAGGGATCGCCTTAACAATGTACTAGTTATGAACTAACTATTGTTATTACCCCTGCTAATGAAGAAACCGAGAGAAGGGAAGCAATGCCTCTTTCTGATTACTGTGGGCTTCTGGTTTAACTAGCTAAGACGCTCAATGATCCTTAAAAAAATGAATTTACTCAAATGTCTTTCTGCTATTAGTGAGGATACCATTAGACATGGTTTAGTATCTGAAAGTATGAAGACAGTTTGGTTAATGATGGCTGAAACTACTGGATATAACTACATTCTTGGATATACACAGATATTTTTTCTACGTTTTGCAAGTTGTCGATAATTATAGTTTGTATTAAGTTTTAACCTAGGGAAGTTATTAAATGCCAATTCCCCTGTAGAAATGTAAGTCTATTGATTTAATAGGCATTTCACCTGTTTCAGGTGCTGGAAGTTTGGGGAAAAATATTTTCCCAATGATGTGTTTTAGCCCATAACAATGGGAGTCAATTAATATGTAAAACGGTGCCCTTATAAAAGAAGAGTACATGGAAAGAAGAGACTTTGGGAGGAAATAAAAGCTAATGATTAGAATACCTGCGCAAATAATTCTTTGTTCGAACTTTCTTGAATTCAAAGAAGCTAAAGGTACTTTCTTATTTGATTCAATTCCTGCATATTATCATTCACTCATTAGTTCATTCAGTCATCCAATGCTCAACAATTAGTTATTTCTCTACTAAATACCAAACCAGTCGATTAAAATATATGGCTAATGAATAAAAACAATAGATAACTTTTCTTAAACTGGAAAAATTATTCTCTAGGTACTGACTAAGGGCGTTGCAGTAGGGAACTAACACTGAGAGCTGGAATCTCCATGCTGATTGTCTAACCATAGGCAAATTCTCTAAGTCTCAGTTTTTTATCTGTAAAATGGAAATATAGTAAGAACACTCACGCCATGGGTTTACTATGTGCATTACATCATTAAATAAGGTAAAATCTAAAAACAACAACAACAAAAAACCATTTGAACACTTTAACTTTTTGGTAAGTAATTAATAAGTATTAATAATTATTACTTAATGTTTTAATTATTTCATTTTGTCTTTATATGATAAGTATACCAATCAAACAAACTGAAGTAGGTAAGCAATATAAAATGAGATGGATTGTAATTGCTTCTTTAGGAACTATAATTTTGAGTTTCTACAGTGTAACTTTTTGTTTTCATTTGTGAAATGTATGTCCTCCTACGAATAATCATAGCTATACAAATATTAATAATAATAGCTATACAAGTAATAAGAGCTTTGCATGGGTTACTTATGAATGAATGAATATAGCATGGTTGTCCACATTTTATATGAAAATGGAGGTATAAAGAGGTTGATTCACTTGCTCGATATCAAACAGTTAATAAACACTGGGTCTGGAATTCAAACCTAGGCAGTATGACTCCTACTCACGTTGTTCTGCGGCCTGACAGCAGGGCCACATAGCTTTTTTTCCAATTTAAAGATCACTCAAAAAAATCACATATGAAGTCAGATTTTGAGAGCAATTCACTCAAGGTAACCTAGTCCTGAAAGCAGATAACAGCTCCACTCTTCTATGTAAAGCAGCTGTCTCTTTGTATCTGGAATAATTAATTAAAATAGGTCATTCTGATCTATAAAGCTGTAGAAGATCTGAATTCTGATTGCTTTAGAGATTAATTCTCTAAACTTACTGTCATATCATCAAAGTACTTATGCTAATATTTCCTAGATTTGAACTTTGGGAAATCAAATATACATTCTTCTCCTCTCCCCCACCCCCCTGCCGTCTCCTGTTCTTACATTGTAAACTTCAGGCAACCTTCTTGATAAAATGGAATTTAGGTCAAATCTCTCATATTCAAGCAGGGTTTTTTTTGTACATAGAATAAGAAAGTAAATGAAGAAGGAAGGAGAAAAACCTCAATTTATCTTAATCTGTTGTATGAGCCTGTGTTATGTTTGATGAGAGATGCATGCATATACATAACAAATGGAAATTGGCCCTTGACTAGAATCTTAATTCAGCTTGTTCTTGAACATGTAAATGTAGCAAAGAGCCCATTATTTCTCCTCCAGAATAATGAAACAAATGCCATTTCCCCCTCTTCTTTCCTTTTCTGTTTTTTTCCTCCTTTCTGTCTCTTTTTAGTCTCTGCTTTTCTTTCAGTCAAAGATATCCAAGAAGTCATGCTTGCTGTAGATAAAATGAACACTTTTACTTTTTCATGGTTGCCCCCACCAGAATCAAAGTGGAGCAGGACAGAAACCCTGGTTTTCCCTTTCTTAGATACTGTACCGAGATTCGACATGTTGATTTGACTGAATGAGGAACAATGATATCTGCCAAAGAATAATATTAACATAAAAACACAATAGAACTTGTCACAAAATGCATGACAAACGTTATAGCATGTAGTCTAGAGCTTTAATTAACATATTTGTTAAATGCCAGTTCTGCGAATAGACTCTATCAACGAAGAAAAGACTTTCCCCAACACCACAGATAGCTCGCCTTCCTTTAGGAGAGTTTGACAGTTAGACTATTGAGCTCTGTAATTCTGCTGGGAACCAACTCCCATCCTTCTGCCACCGAGGCTTTCAAAATTAGAATGGAGGTGAAAGTCAGTAGCTTTTACTGCTCTACGATTGATTTCAAGGCAAGAGCCATAAATGGATATATGTATAGACTTGGGAATTTGCATACAGAATGCCTCCTCTTGGTTTCCACATACTTACCTCTGTCCCTGCCATTTAATTTGCATTTATTCGCCAATCAAGTCTTCTGGATGCCTCAATTGCGTGAATGGGTAGTAGAGTAATTATAGCTAAGTAAAGTAGTTTTATGAATGAAGGCACAATTTATAGCAATGCGTGTGGGTATCACCTCCCCTTCTCTTGTTTAATATTCAAACCTGTCACCTTTCATGCAAGCTGTTGAAAAAGGCTCCAGAAGCCAGTTATACCTCTTACACATCATACCAGATTGTACTGCTCTGGAGGGACTTTTTTGGGGTTAAGCTAAAAAAGAGTCTTAATAAGAAGCCTGGGATACAAAAGCTTGATTCATTATTGCATACAAAAGAAAAGAGTTTGGGAACTGACAGGTAAAGTGAAGGAAGAAGGTTAAACAGAGAAAATTGCATTTTATTTTTGGAGAAGATTTAATTTTATCCCAAGTATTTGTTGCAGGCTTCTCTCTTTAGAAAACCCATGGTTCAGCTCTTGAGCACAGAAGAGAAAATTTGGCAAGACCATTTTTGTTGACTGTGGAGATGGTGTTAAAGCTTGAGATTTTTCAAGAGACATCCAATGCATCAAAAATATGCATTTTTGAAAATGCTGCAGAACATAACCTATTTTTGAAAATATTACAGAGCATATCCTTAATCTATTGAAGGTTTATCAGGTGGGAACTGACTGAGACTCCTCAGACATGTGCAAGTTTTTCCTGGATTATTTATTTCTCTCATTCTATTAAACCAGTTGGCTTTAACTGGGGGTGATTTTACCCTCGGGTGATATTTGGCAATGTCTGGAGACATTTTTAATTGTCAAAACTGGATGGGCTGCTACTGGCATACAATACGTTTAGGCCAGAGGTGCTGCTAAATATTCTACATTGTTTGGGACAGCTCTCACAACAAGGAATTGTCTGAACCCAAATGTGGTAGTGCTAAGGCCCAAGGATACCAGTGTGCTTTTTTATAGAAAACGACCTTGTCTCTTGGCTCCTTTCCCCCCCAGAAAACAATAAAAACTATCAGCTATGACCTCCCTCAACTTTACCCACCCATCCACAGATTTGTTTGCATATAATCTCTTTCCACTTCAAGCCTTTATGTTCATTTCTTTTTCCCTGAAAAAAGAAGTCCCTTCTGCCTTCTAGGATTGATTGATTCATTTTTGTTATAGATTTCATTCCTTCCCATCTCCTCCAAGGCATCATCATCTTTGTAGCTTTCTCTTTTATCTAAAACATTTCATTCTCCATCGGTTCCTTTCTCACAGTCTGTGAGTAAACATTGATCAAGATTCAGCAATTATACATCCTTACTTTGAGTTTAGCTTTCTTCTTTCCTTCACACAGAAGTTCTGTAATGGTCTTGTATGGTTTCTGTCTCTACTTCCTTAAACCTACATTCCATGGCCCAGTGCATTTTTTTAGTAACTAGCCCTACTTTATGTCAGGTCACTATTGCTATGTAACAGATCACCCCCCAAATCTTGTGGCTTAATTTTAAGTGGTTATTAATAAGCATTTGTTATTATTCACAAATCTATTGAGAATTTGGATTACGACTCTAGTCTCAGCTGGGTTCACGAATGTGTCTACTGTCACTGTGGGTCTGGCAGGTAGGAGTCTCAGAGCTTGAGGGGAAGTGGAAGCATAACCATGGAAGGGTCATCACACCGATTTCAGCAAAAGTCACTAGTGGAGCCAAATTCAAAATATGAGAAAACAGACAGCCCCTGTGAAAGGAGGGGACACAAATCATATTGCAAAGGGAAAAGGCAGAGGATTAGGGCTTTTTTTTAAAAGCAATCTTCCCATTGTATTAAAATTACTAATGACTAATATTCAAATCCAAGTGTATATCACTCTTCATCTTCCTTTATTATGAGGAAGCCTTTGGCAGTGTGTACTTCTTTCTTCTAGAAGCAGCATGGCCATGTCTACAACACCACTCTCTTTCTCTGTCCTTCTGGCTGTGATCTCTTGCATGGCCCCTGATTCTTTCCTCCTTAACTGATAAAGGCTGTTGGCTCCAGAGTTTTGAGCCTTGCTCTTCTTTTCATTCTATAAGCTCTCATTGGGCAATCCTCTCTCATTTATAGGTTCCTCACTGTATTTGACACCCAAATACAAATTTCCAGCACAGTACATTTTCATTTGTTGTAGATTTAACATCTCCAGCTGTCTATTGGACATCTTTACCTGAACACTTAATGTATTATCATTGTTTCAAAACCCAGTTCTCCTCAAATATCTAATTTTCTAGCAGTTATTTTTCACTCCTTTTTTCCTACCACCCCACCCCTTAGCCACTATATTCTGATTTAGTGGCTTAATAAATTATATTGATACAGTTCAATAATTTAATTGAAGACATATTTATCCATTACTTAATATGTGTGAATCTTCCTGGAGCTTAGATCATATGCTACACACTATGCTAGTTGATGATAAGTAATATAGAAAGATTTAAATTAGGGGAAGGGACAAGTAGGGAATTCCAGTATGTGTTTAATTTTATTTAAGATGTTTAGGAAGATCCTTGGAGGATCTTCTATTGTGAACATACCAAAAAAAGGTAAAAAAGGACAGGAATCTGAGAAAAGCATTCCAGACCTACAGAAAAGCAAATGTTGCATATATCCTTTGGTGATTTCTTTGAAGATTTTTGTAGGATTAACTTTTCTGAATAATCATTTAGTTGGATGTAAAATTCTATATTTAGAACATTGACAGTATCAATTTGGTATTATCTTGATGATGAAGAATCTAATTAAGATTACCATACTTAGCAAATATTTATATGGGACATCCAGTTAAATTTGAATTTTATAGAAATAATACATACAGTACTTCTCAGATATAAGTATTTCTCATGTAATATGCAATTTGGTAATACTTTAAATACTAAAACATTAGAGGATTTTAAGAAATGTGTGTTTATTTTGGGGATTCTAAAATGTCACCACAATGTGTCTGCTTGTGGATTTATTTGCATTATCTTTAGAACTCTTAATTCTTCTTTGATTCTTCCATTTGTCTTCATTTCTGGGATTTAATAAAAAGATATTTTTCTGGATATTTTCTCTCTGTAATCATCCCCCAAGTTCTTTCTAAAATTCCAATTAGACATATGTTGTACTTTCTAAACATAACGTCTGCCACACCTAATTGTCCTTGTATACATTACATCTCTATGTTTGTTTGCAAAGACTTTTGGAAGAATTAATTGGCTTAATAACCTTTGTGTATTAACTCAGTCTTTAGTTATGTGTATTCTGCTTCTTGTCTGAATCATTACATGCCTGTTTTCTGAAAATAGGGCTTCCTTGCTCTTCTTAGAGGTTATACTCTGTGGTATCATGCCCTCTTTGATCTGAGCAACTTTACTCTTTCTTTAGGTTGTTTGCAGCTGCTGAATAGCTCACTATACACTCTGATTGCAGAAGGGAAAAGGATGATATGCCTGTCTAGACTCTAACTCTTTCATTATAACCCTTGACTCTGGCCTTAGCGGCCCCTGCCCTAGCTTACTATTATGGACTGAGTTGCATTTCTCAAATTCATATATTGAAGTTCTAAGCCCCAGTACCTAAGAATGTGACTATATTTGAAGATAAAGCCTTTAAAGTGGTAATTAGGGTTAAATGAGATCATAAGTTTGGGGCCCTAATGCAATAAATAGTACTAGAATCTGTATAAAAAGAAGATACACCAGGGGTGTGCACACAGAAAAAAGGCAGTGTGGTGGACTGAAAGTCTGACCCCATCCCCAAACTCGTATGTTGAACCCCTACTGTCAATGCGCAGGTAATAGGAGGCAGGGCCTTTGGGATGTAATTAAGATTCCATGAGGTCATGAGAGTAGAGCCCTCATAAGTTGGTTTAGTGCTCTTAGAAGGATCACAAGAGGGCTGACTTTCCTTCTCTGCTCTCATGTGAAGGTATAAGATGTTGGCAGTGTGCAACCGGGAGAGGGGTCTCTCTAGGACCTAACCATGTTGGCACACTGATTGGGATTTTCAGTCTCCAGAACTGCAAAGCATAAATTATTGTTGTCAGCAAGATGTCCAGTTTATGGTAATTTACCATAGCAGCCCAAACTCACTAGGATGGATGATAAGGACACAATAAGAAGGTAGTTGTCTATAAGCCAAGAGAGAGGCCTCAGAGAAAGCAAACCTGCTGCCATCTTGTTCTTGGACTTACAGCTTCTAGGACCATGGGAAAATAAGTTCTTTTGTGCAACCCACCTACCCTGTGGTATTTTGTCTTGGTAGCCCTAGCAAACTAATGCATCTACCTTTGAAGGATTGTTCTTGATATTCTTTCTGTATGTGTTCGTAACATGTCTGGTTCACCATTGCCACTTATTTTGCCATTCGTATTTAGTAGTAGGAATTTATTTTTCTAACACAACTTTTTTGGTCCTTTTAGCCAAGAAAGAGACATGCAGAAATGATCAGTCCATTCTCTCCATATAAATGTTCAAAGTTATCTTCTAATAATAAAAACCATCCTAAGTATTCAATTTTGATATGAGGACAATTAATGACCTAGTACATGGTGGAGGTGGGGGAAGGGGAGAAAGACAGAGAGAAGGAAGGAGAGGCATGGGAGAAAGAAAGAGCAGAGAGAGGGAAGGAGGGAAGGGGTGGGGGTCTCGGTGTGTGACACCCTTTTGGGGGAAAGACACAGTTATAAGAGAGACTTTACCTAACAAATGCAATCAGTGTAAGTATCAGTGGTCAGGTCCTGGCGAGACCCCTCTCCTGGGTTGCAGACTGCCAACATCTTGTACCTTCGCATGAGAGCAAAAAGGGAAAGTGAGCCCTCTCGTGATCCTTCTAAGAGCACTAAACCAACTTATGAGGTCTCTACTCTTATGACCTCATGGAATCCTAATTACATCCCAAAGACCCTGCCTCCTAATACCCGCAAATTAATTACACCTGGTTTCTAGCACCCTCAATTAATTCCCTACAATTAAAAAAAATCATGTCAGCCCTAAAAAAATTCTTTAATGGCTTCAGTCATATTGATGAACGATGAAAGGAGGTCCACTCTCTTGCATTCATTCTTCCATGACTTCAACTATTTCTTCTTTCCCTCTTGCTAATCTTTCTCTATCTCTAATTACTTACAACCTACAAGGGTATTGAGCTCTTTGAAGTTCCATTGTGTATACCATAATGTTTCATTTTCAGGGAGGAGTTCCTTCCTATTTGGCCTGCTTGTTGAAGCCCTATTCCTCATTTATGATGCAATCAAATGTGTCCTGTCTGTGAAGGTTTTTCTCTTACTATCTTATCACTGAGATGCTGGGACTGCCCCTTGACACCACCAAAGTACATTTTCACGTGTCTTTTTTAACCTCTAGCACAAAATATTAATTTATTTCTCCATGTTTGTTTGCACTATCAAATCATTTAGAGATGGAGGCTGCTTATCTTTGTATCTCCATTGAATGAGATATGCTTAATACTCTAAAGAATAATTGCTTGATAAATGCATTAAAAATGGGTAAATGGGAATATAAAAGAAGACCATGAACCCTTGAGTCATACTCAATTTTTAAACAATTTTAAGGATCATGAACTAATCTTTTCTCATTTCCTTAAAATGTAGCAGAAGGTTCATTTTAATAAAATTAATTCCATTTCATTTCCATCGATTACTTTAGTGTCTTTTAAATAAAATTTGGCAGAAAGAAACATTTTAAGTCACTTACCCCTCTTTGTATTATTAAAAACATAAGTAAAAAATTACGTAAAACTTAATTAAAATGTAGGTCAGTTTTTCTTGTACCCCAATTTATAATAGCGTGTAGGTAATTGCCTTAGGACATGCAACAGAAAAGCAAAGAGAGCCCATTTGCCACTCATTCAGCTTTGTACAGTCCAGGACACTCATCTTGAAAAGGGCACATATTCAAAGAGGAGAAACAATTATCCACCACTGAAACAGGTAATGAAGTTTTCTATGTGCTATAATTTTAATTTAAAGAGCATGTTTGAAAGGCTAAGGCACCCAGAGAGGCAGATATTTCCTTCTTCATAGTTATAAAATCTGTCACATCTTAGAAATACTCCCTCATTGAGTGGCAATCACAATTTTTATTCTGAAGGTTCCACATGCATGGCATATTATGTAATGGACAGCACTTCAGAATAATCTAATGAAAAGGGAACTCTTTTCCATGCTAATAAACTTCAGATTCTGCTTGTTTCAAGAAAATGAATTCGGGCTTTGAACTGCTGAGGTCCACATAAATTCAGGTTATCCATACAGCCGTGCGGAAAATCTCCAAGATGAGTTCTTTATTAATAGCAAGAATGAGTGAGTCAGTCAGCTCGTTTAATGATCTGGCCCATAATTTGAATCCATTGAAAGTTGCCTGTTAGCACCTCTGGGAGCTGAGATCAAGCGTGACCTCGACTTGTGATGGCTTGAATTAAATTCTTGTATGATAGTTCCCATACCAGCTTTGTTTTTATTATTTGGCATGCAAGCAGACTCATTGAATACCCTTATAATTATTACCAACATGAAAATTGTAAGGAAGTGGGAGAAGGGTTACGCTAACATACAGAATTTATTATGAAAGGAAAGAATGGCCAATTCCTCTCTTCTATGAAATTACTGGTAGGAGTCTGCTCAAAGTGATAAAGTTCATGCAGGTAGTTTTGTTAGCCTCTGCAGGAAATTATGTATACATACCTATTCATTACACTTTCCTATTTTTAAAAATACATCTATGATATGATTCTAAAGGAGAAAAAACTAGTCTCTCTACCTGTGGGTGACCTAGGTCTTAATCTCCTCTGGCAACTTGAACTTGAAATACCTTTAAGGTATAAAATCTTTGCTATATCTTGGCAATCAGAATTTATAATTTGGATTTGTCTCAGCTTTTACATATGACAAATTTCTTTTAAGACTTACATATCTTAGTTGTCCTATGACTGTACTTAAAAATTAATTTGTATTTTAGTAGGAGAATATTATATGATTATCAAGTGTTTGGGATTTTTGCCTCTTTTTCCCTCCTCTGCCTCTATGTTACCATTTTGCTCTAGGGAAATGGTATATAATTCCATGAAAATCAAAGCAAAACAGAACAAACTGATTTATAGGAAATTTTTGACACCAAGGACACTAGCTTCATTTATTTGAACTTATATCTCCTATCTAAAATTTTATATTCTTTGACTAACTTCTCTCTCTCTACCCCATGCCCAGCCTGTTAGCCACCATTACACTCTGCCTCTATAAGTTAAACTTTTAGATTCCACATATAAGTGAGATCATGCAGTACTTATATTTTTGTGCCTGGCTCTTTTTAGTTAGTGTAGCATAATGTTCTCCAAGTTCATCCATGTTGTTGTGATTGACAGGGTTTCCTTCTCTGTTAAAGCTGAATAGTATTCCATTCTGTGCATATACTACATTTTCTTTCTGTAGTTGTCCATTGATTGACACTTAGGTTGATACCATATCTTGGCCATTGTGAATAATACAATGACCATGGGTATGGAGACAACTCTTTAATATCCTGGTTTCTTTTGCTTCGGATATTTTGGATATGTATTTGGTAGTGAGATGGCTGGATCATATGGTAGTTCTATTATTAATTTTCTGAAGAACCTCTATGTTGTTTTCCTTAATTGCTATACTAATATATATTCCTGTCAACAGTTTGCAAGAGTTCTCTTTATTCCAAAGGCTCTTTAGCACTTGTTATCCTTTGCCTTTTGAATGATAGTCATTGTAGTAGGTGGGAGATAATATTTCATTTTGGTTTTTAATTTGCATTTTCCTGGTGATTAGTAATGTTGAACATTTTTTCATATACATATTGGCCATTGGGAAATGTCTGTTCATATTCTTTGTCAATTCTTGTCTGGTCATTTGTTTTCTTAACATTAAGTTATCTGAGTTTCTTACATGTTTTGGATATTAATCCATTATCAGATGTATTGATGCCATGGTTGTAATGTGTCCTCCAAAAGACCATGTGTTGAAAACTTAATCCTTCTGCCTTTATGAATGGATTAGTGGATTCATGAGGACTCTGCCCTCATATATGTGTTAATGCTGCCTCACGGGAGTGGGTTTGTTATTGAAGGGGTGGCTCATTATAAAAATGAGCTCACTGTGACTCTCTTGCTGATGCATTCTCTTCAGGTGATGCCCTCTACCATGTTATAAGGTAGAAAAAGAGCCCTTACTAGATGCTGGTGCCAAGCACTTGAGCTTCCTGGCCTCCAGAAATATGAGCTAAATAAACTTCTCCTTTTTTTATTTTAATAAATTACCCAGTCTATGATATTCTGTTATAAGAACAGAAAATTGATTAAGATGTATGTTTTGAAAATATTTTTTCCCAATATGTGGCTGAGATCTTTTACTTTGTTGATTGCTTCCTTTACTGTACAGAAGATTTTTAGTCTGACATAACCCAATTTTTCCATTTTCTCTTTTGTTTCCTGTGCTTTTTGTATCATATCAAAATAATTATTACCCAGCCAAATGTCCTGAAGCTCTCCCACCCCCATGTTTTCTCCAAGTAGTTTTATAGGCACAAGTCATAGCCTTAAGTCAGGCTTCAGTCAGGTCCTAGTCAGGCTTATGTCTTTAATCCATTTGAGTTGATTTTTTTATGTGGTGAGGGATAAGGGTCTAATTACAATATTCTGCATATGGATGTTAAGTTTTCTCAGAACCATTTATTGGAGGGACTTCCCTTTCCCCATTATATATACTTGGCACCTTTGTCAAAAATTAATTGACCATGAATGTGTGGATTTATTTCTGGGCTTTGACACTAACTTCATAATGGGAAACATATGAGTTTCCTAGGCCACCATAACAAAGTAGCACAAACTGAGTAGCTTAGAATAAAAGAAATTAATTGTGTAGTAAGTAGTTCTAGAGGCTGGGATTCTAAAATCAAGGTGTCAGCAGGGCCACACTTCCTTGAAACTGTTAAGGGAATCCCTTCTTACCTCTTTACCTTCTGTGGGTTTCTGGCAATCTCTGGCATTACTTTGCTTGTTGATGCATCACTCCGATCCACATCTTCACACAGAATGCCCCTGGTGTCCATTCACATTGTCTTCTCTGTGTGCGTGTTTGCCTACGTGTTCACATTTCTTCTTTTTATAAGCCGACCAGTCATATCAGATTTTGGTCCAGCCTACTGACTTCATTTTAACTTGATTACCTCTGTAAAGGCTTGATTTCAAAATAAGATTATATTCTCAGGGACTAGGGATTAGAACCTAACATAGCTTTTTGGGGCAATACAATTCAATCCATCACAAAAGGTAATATTAGCATTATTTTATGTTTCTATTTTTGTATTTAACACTTTAATTTGTCATTTGAAATATTTTAGATAGATTTTTTTGAGTCCAGTGGTATGAATTTCTTTTTTGAGACAATGATAACAGGGCAGTGGGCATGAAGTGACTTTACATAAAATCACCCTATGCCATGAATCTAACAAGTACATCAGAAGAACAAATTTGTCCAGAATGACAGCTTAAGTCAAACTTGAAAACCTAGAAATGATTCACATTATAGATTGTCACATTTAGTGGTGCCGTGTATTAGTGGTTATATTCTTTGAATGTCACTATCATTTTTTCATTTATACAAAGTCTGACAATTAAATTAGTGAACTCATTCTAGAAAAAGTGATAGAGACCTCATTGCTAAATATCATTATGGTCATCTTTGAAGTACTCCCCTGGGGAAGCTATGCACTGAAGTCAGCGCCTAATGCACACGTCAAAACAATTTTGGAGAACTCTTTTCCTGGAATGGCCATCAAAGCTGTTGTCATATTAGCTTTGATATTTTAAAATGTGTTCTTTTCAATATTTTCTTTATCTTTAGGTAAAGCAAAAAGTCACAGGGGACTAGATCGGATGGGTAGGGAGGGTGTTCCAATACAATTATTTGTGTACTGGTTAAAAACTCCTCACAGTGTCATATGAGCTGGTGCATTGTTGTGATAAAAGAGCCATGACTTGTTGGCCAAGATTTTCAGTTAAGATTTTCTTATTTCGCTATTGATGTTTACTTTGTCTGCCATGCTTCTTATACTTAGCTGACAATTTTGATGCACAATTTGAAAAAATTTTGCAATGTTTTCATCGGTTCTGCTCATTATGGGCCACCCTGACCTCTCTTCATCAATGACACTTTCTCTCCCAGTATAAAAATGCATAATCCCCATTTGTACACTACTGTTTTCTTCTTGGCATTTTCTTCATAAGTTATCCCACCAAAAACTTGAGCTAACATGTCCCTGATTTTACTTCCACTCTTACCAAGTTTAATAAGAAATTTATGAATGTTTGTTTATTGCTCTAATTCAAGCTCTGACATTCTCATGACAACACATAAAAACACACAACAATAATAATGAATGCCACTCATCAAGATATCACCATGTGTTGACATGAACACAACTGTGAGAGACTTATACTACATATGCCAAGGTCAAGAAACTTTACTGAGTTGTTTGTACAGTGCTGCCAACATATGCACACAGTGGCAAGTTTATGAATTTATTTGTCAGACCTTCGTACAGCAGAAATAATTGGATTTTATTGAAGTATTTTTATATTATTAGTAGCTACATCATATTAGAAATGGGATAAATTTGGGGAATCTTAGTGGATATTGATTTAAGTTCTTTGGCTATTTCTTAATGATGAGAATGTTTAACTTTTAACTTGAAATTAACAACCTTTTGTGGTTGATTGGATGCACATTTATACTTTATTACTCTCCATAGCTTATAGATGTGGAATTTTTTAATTGTCTTTTTCAATTCTAAGTTAGTAAGAAAAAAGGTGAGTTACTGGGAAGTAACATGAGTTGGTTGAGACATTCCATGACCTTCCCAACAATTCTCTGATGGAGAGAATCAGAGATACTGATATTATTTTAAGACTGCAAGAAAAAATTAAGTATCTGAAGTTGAATAAAAATCAAATAAGACTAATTGTATTAATGACTTGCAGCAAGTGAAAAATCATAGAAGGAATTACCTTTGAGGACAACACATAGAAAGCTCATGGAAAAGAATCTGGTAGGGGATGAATAGAAATTTTAGATAATTGCCAGTCTTTTTAAATGCATATTGTGAAATAATTGGAACTTATCCATTTTCCAACTTAATATTGAACTCTATGAGATATGTTTTTATTTGATTTTTGAACTCTGTGACAAACCTGCTGAAATATTTGGTCGATTTAATTTACTGTAGATGGTTCATTAAGATGGTCTCATTAGGACAACTGTGAAGTCCCATAAATATTGATTCCTGCAGATACATTCTTCTAATCTGTTAGGCTAGAAGTAAACTGAATTTTTATTTTCACACTTTAATAATCAGTGTCCTTTAAGAAACAAATATCCAATATACCTTATTCACTGCATTTATAAAACACAATAATGAAGAAGAATCTAAATATTGTTCTCAAGTCAATTCTACCTTGGACTCACTATGAGATTATAAAGCACACACATCTTTTCAAAAGATGTGTATGTAGATATTGTTGCCCCTCCCCCGGCCTCTTTTCAATAAATGTGCAACCTATTAAGTTTCCTCTGTGACTTTCAAGAGATGGCACATTGGAAGATAGGAATAGTTTTTCAGTTATTGCATTGCCAGTTTAATAATTGGTTCATGACTCTTATGTGTGTGGTCAATCGCAGTATTTCTAATCTGTCCCAGGTCCAGTCAATTTCAAATAATATTTCCAAATTGAAATACATTAATCTCTTTGGCCTGACTTCACTAAAAAGTATTTATGGAACAGGTTAATTGGAGCCATCACATCCATGACTGTGAGCCAGTCATTTTGAATGATATAGGTAGCATTAGCTCATACTAGAGCATAGCAAACTCATTTTCCAGATCCAATGTCATACTTGCATTTGGGACTTGAGCTGTGATTGAAGGAGTCCTTTAGGAATAGAATGAATCACACTTCACCACTATTTACAGAAGAGAAGGGAGAATAAACAGAATATTGAAGATGAGCACAGCCTAAACGAGCTGAAAGTGCTCAACTCCAGTGTGCGTTCAAATAAGTTAATAAGACCAGAGTGCTTTGAAATGAAGTAGTTCAACTGTCTTCGTATCAGCGTGGTTTAAAGCCTCTCTCTTTATAGAGTAGGGATGTCTGCATTTTCACTAGTGGTCTCAAGGTTAGAAATTTGTGTTGTACTGTCACGTTGATTTTCACTGAACACCGACCGTGGCATGTTGAGAGGCTCTATGTTTAGAATGTAACTGCTGAACTTGACTTGAGGGTGAATCAAATGATTATACAGCATTTCATCTTCTCTTTTGTTCCCTTATCAGGAGTCTTCAATAATGCTTCATGTTTCATGGTATAATATTAGTAAAATTAACTTTAAATTGCTCAAAATTTTATAATTAATTTTTTTTCAGTTTCAATTAGGATTCACAGTCTACTAGCCTGGCACCTGCTGGCAGGCAATTATACAAAGTCAGCAAAGGCTTTCTGGTAAGTTTCTCCTTCTTGGACATTTTCTAGTGAGATATGTTTTCTCCTGACCCTTTATCCCTGCCTCCTAAGTCACAGATGGGACACGTGTTGGTATTAAGTTTGTTTCTTGAGCCATAAACACTTTCTCCAGTGTGCAGATTGCACAGTCTTCTTCTCTATGCATCTTTCTTTTTTCAGAGTGAATTTATTTTAATACATTTCTTTTTGGAACTTCTAGTTCCCATTTCAATAATTTTACCTTAGTCTCTTTTCTAGACCAGTTGGAGATGCTGAGCCTATTCTTATCTTTGTACGTGGTTCCTTGAACTTGCCATCCATTCCTGCATTTACTTAACAGATATTTGTAAATGTTTACTACCGTTATTATTAATTTTAACGAGTCACAGTAGTATACCAAAGGCCTGTGGTGTTTGCCATGCAAAATATCAGATGTAAATACATAGGCATCAGTAATATTATCAAATTACTGCTTATCTTTGACTTTGGTTAATGTAAACACTGTTCTTCTTAATCTCCCCACCTAAGTAAAAGATAGATTGAAAACAAATAACACACAAGCAAGGCTCTAATTTCATGGGCTTATGTTCTTTGAATGTACTTGGGTAGCACCAATAATGGCTGACACTTGTATAGCATTTCCTGTGTGCCGAAAAGCCTTCCAGGTGTTCTGTTTTAATCTGAGAACTCTGTGAAAGAGTAACTTTTACCATTGCTGCTTTTAAGATGAGTGGGCAAAAGGCAGCACATGAAGCTTAAGAAACCTTCTGACTTTATCCAGCAGGTGGTGAAGCTACAGTTAGGACCCACCAATCTGGTCCTAGAGATGTTTCTGTAGCTGCTAAACACTACTACAGCTCATGTCAAAGAGAGGGAAGGTCTCCGCTCCTATGTCAAAAGGCATTTCCTATGGTGTTTCTGTGCATCTTGAGTTTGAGGACAAACTTAACAGGATTACATTTTATTTGTGTTCTTGCCTAACATCTAGTAGATTAATAAATTTAAACAAATGAATGAGAAATTAAAACTGCAGAGGCATTATGTATGGATCATGGCTTATAAATTTCTAGAACATGTAATTTTGAATAATTGAATAATATAAAGCTCAGATAGTATTTAAGGAATTCTGCTCTATTTTCCTTTTCTACCTAAAACTCTGGCTGGGAGGTTTCTTTGATTCCATTTTGCACAGTGTTGAGCTCAGAGTCCATGTTTTCTAGAGACTATGTCCATGTGATGTTGCACAGATGCCTTGAAATCCAACATGGTTCAGACGGAAATCCTATCTTCTTTGTCCCTCCCTCAAACTGCTTCTCTTCTGGCCCCGTTATCATCCATCTTGCTGCCCAGACTTTTGAAACCCAGGTTTTTTATGTTTTTCATTTTCTCTTCTCATTTCCCAACACTAGATTAAATTATTTCCCACAATATATTTTTTCTATGTGCTCAACATTTCTCAAATCCTTTTACTTCTCTTCTTCCCCACAGGTCCTTGTTTAGTTTGTTTCTTTGCCATGGCTCTTTGCAGGAGAGTGTTCTGTAGCCCTTCTGTCTGCTGATGGGGTCTCTTCTGTGTAGGTGGCAGCAACATGCTCCATCAGCTGGCCCTTGCTTTCCTTGCTTCCGTTGATGACTCAGCTCTTACTCCTTGATGATCTCTGCTCCCTGGAATGTGAGGTACTTTATCAGATGGGGGAGGTGCTGTATCTTAGTGTGGGGATTTTGTGCCTGCTTTTCAGGTACTGATGAATCTGGCAGGTCATCAGTACTTCCAGAAACACACAATAAATGGATCATAGAATGGATGCACTTGGTGTACGCAGCGAAGCACTAGGAAACTATTTAAAGATTTAAGAGCATCCATTGTGTTAGAGAATGCAAGTCATAGCTTAAAGCTAGATTTTAAAGAAATAATGTCAGGTACAAGAGTAGAGTTCCAATTTAATTGTTATATCATTGCAGAAGACACATGAACTTGCCTGTATAAGTACAAGGTAGTAACTATTGATTTCACTTTTTTTTTCCCAATTAGAGCAATTCCTACCCATATTTATTAAAGGGCACTGTGCTGAATTTCTAAAGGTGCTTCCATGGTATCTATCTCTAGACTGGATAGATCAGTTTGTACCTTTCTTATCTACTTTGATTTTAAATTTCTGAAAAGTGCAGATAATTAATATTTATTTTTAAAGGATAAAAACATACATATAGCATATAATTGATGCTTTATATACTTTGTTGAGTGTGTAATTTACAGGATAAAGAAAAATCACAGAAAACAAATAGTATAGTTAAAAATATGACTGTTCTCACTTTAGTGGGTAGGCAGGCTGTGCTCAGGATACTACCAGCTTATAAGAGTTCAACACACCACCCACATAGGTGGCAGTTAGGAAGCCAAGCTTTATGGAGACTTATGGGGGTGCTCCCAGTGCCACCATCATGAATCAGGTCGAAGAAACCTGGAGGTGAGAGAAGGCTCCCTCTAGTCAGAGATTTGTGTTTAAGTTGAAACTCCCCTTGTCTTGCCTCTATGTCTTCATTGTTACTGAGTCCTTGCTCTAAACTCTAGAAGCCTCAGTACACAGTTTTCAACATTTCAATTTTGCAAAAACTATAGAACTCAACAGGATAACAACTGAAGAGAAGAGTATTTTTCAGAGACAAGAAGAAGCCAAAGTGAGGATAAAGAGAAATGACTCAAAAGGGAAATTTGGAACACCTCAGCATCAACCCCAGTTAAGCGTGGTTCTTAATCCTTCTGTACAATAAATGCACTGAAAAATGATGATATGAAAATTCATTCTAAAGAATGAAGCAAAGAATGGTGATAGTCTTAGATATAATCTTGCAACATAAAACTGTTTCTAAAAAGCAGTAGTTCTAATAATGATAATCTGCTTTCCAGATTTTTAAAATTATTCTGTAAAAAGTGAGTTGCAGAATAACAAGCAAGGGCAGGTTAAATTTGGAATCAGTTTTTCCAAATTAGGATACCTTGCTTTTCCAGCACTTCACACAGATGTGGAGTTTTGAAAACAGTGAGAAGTCCTGAACCTATAATTATGACTTTTGACTTAAAATTTTAACTGCATCTTGATTTGAAAAAGAATTTGCTGTATCTCTTTCCCATTCCTGTCACTGCCATTTTCCTTGTGTGAGAAAATACCCGGCATAATTTTACAATAACTTTGGATAAAAATAAACATAGCAAATTAAGTGATCTTAATCTATGGGGATTGTTTGTTTCCATCTCTGTGTGCGGCACTTTTAGGATGGGCCTGTGGGGCAGTAGTCGTAATGTCTTTACCCTGTAAGGGTAGTAGGAATGCTCTTAGTACTGGCTTTTTCTGCTTTACTCTGAGATCAAAATGTTACATCAAGAATGAACAAACTCAGAGCCAGGAAGACGGAATGTACTGTGTGTTGAGATGATAAAATTGAGGACGATTTTGTGAAAATTCTCCCAAAGGATCATTTCCCTTTCTTCATGCATACCATATAACAGAGAGTGGTCAGAGGAAGGGAAGAGCAGCTTGCACGGAGGCAATTAATATACAAGAGCAGCCAGGAGAATGCAAGAGAACAAGTCCCTGACCTTGCAAAGAGAGGACCAGCCACAGCTCGTTAGTTACACATCCTGCAATTTTCTGGCAAGGCCCGCTCTTGTCAGTCCTCCCAGTTTGCCTCATTTTCTTTATTGCCCCCTTTGCTGCAACAAGGAACCCAAAGGTAATCACCGCCAGCGTTCATCTCATGCACTTTAATGACTTGGTGTCTCCCCCGTCTCCTTTCTCCAGGCTGGCAAGTTGCTTACCTGGGTAATAGGCTAATGCAGAGAGATTGGAACTTGAGCATCTCCAAGCCAGTTCTGTCCCTTCCTCTTCCTTCCTGCAACTCTCCATGAATATATATCCTCTCTGATATCGCATGTGCTGCGTAAGCCTGAGATGACACTGTTGTATAAATTAGGAAAAAAGAAAAAAAGAGGGCGTTTTGCCCCGGCATACCACTGGGGTGATGGATCAGGTTTTATTCAGTATGAGCCTCCCTCTGAGGAGCCAACCATGTGTCATAACTGCCCAAAAATACAAATGAGAGCTAACAGAAAGCACAAAATTTCCCTCCCCATTCTCATTAAAGTTTGCCTACAAACAAAGCTAATGGCAATTATTATACTGATTAAATTATGATTATGAAAATTATTCAAATAAATTAATAAAAATTACACCACGGCAAAAATGTCTAAGGGAACAAATGCAGGCTTTACCGATCACTGGTCCTGCTGTGTCTGCATGGTGCTGCTAGCAATTTAGGAGTTTTTCACAGACCATGGCAGCCTCCAAATTGAAGAGGACCTTGTGCTCACCTTACTGTGTATGATGCTTGACTATTTTCAGAGCCCTTTCAGCATATTTCCTTAACAATAAAGGTGATGAGGAAAATAAATTTTCATTTTATAGATGTAGCATCTGGGATTCCACGTGGCTTAACATTATAGTAAAGGAAGACGCTAAGCCTGAGAGCTAGTTTCGGACCCCCAGTTTATTATTCTTTGTTAAGGACTGAATATGTCCCCTAACAGCCAGGTGTTGAAGTCTTAAGCTCTGTTGTGATCATATTTAAAGATGGGGATTTAGGGAGTTCATCAGGATTAGGCAAGGTCATGAGGTGGATCCCTCTTGGTGGGATTTGTGGCCTTATAAGAAGAGATTCCATAGAGCTTACTCTCTGTCTCTCCCTGAGAGCATACAAAGAAGTCATGTGAGTAAGCAGCACAATTGTGGCAGCCCACAAACAAAGAGAAATCTACCTTGCAGAAACGTTCATCTTGGACTTTGCCCAGCCACCAGAACTGTGAACACTGCATTTCTGTTGTTGAAGCATTCAGGTGATGTTGCTTTTTGTGGCAGCCTAAGCAGAGTAAAACAGCTTCTCGTCTAGCTAAACCATGTACAGTTGACTGTTAAATAGCATGGGTTGGAATGGGTGACTCCTCTCACACGTGGGTTTTTCTCAAAAGTTGCACCAGTTGCACTGCCTCTCCTGCCTCCTGTTGCATTTCGTCTTTTGCATCTGCCCCTACTGAGACAGCAAGCCCACCCCTTCCTCTTCCTCCTCAGCTTGCTCCATGCAGATGACCAGGGTGAAGACCCTGATGATGATCCACTTCCACATAAGGAATAAATAGTAAATATACTTTCTCTTCCTTATGATTTTTTTATTAAGACACAGTGTACTGCCCAAGCTGGAGTGCAGTGGCCCGATCATATCTCACTGTAGCCTCAAACTCCTGGTCTCAAGCAATTCTCTTGACTTGGCTTCCTCAAGTGCTGGGATTGCAGGCCTGAACCAATGTGCCTGCTTCTAATTATTTTCTTAATAACATCTTTTCTCTAGCTTACTTTACTATACAAATATAGCATATAATACATATAATGCATAAAATGTGTTAATTGCTTACTGGTTTCTGCTCTAATCCCCACGTTGTTCAAGGGTCAAGTGTAGTTGCCAATTTTCTGGGTGCCCCTGGAGTACTAACCAAGACCTCTCATGCTTTAACTCATTGTTCTTTTATAATTTCTTCCATGCAAAATAAATTTATTCCATGCCTTCTTTGTGCCAAGAAGTGTGCTAGATCCCAGAGATATCAAAATGAATCCACTATATTTAAGTTGCTCATATTTTGATAGGAGAATGCGTCACAGAGAAGATAATTATGATGTAATTTGATAAATGCTATAATAAAAGAATTAAACAGAGCTTTGGAAGCTCTAAGCAGCTCATTTAGCTTAGGGGAACTCAGGAAATGTTT
Source organism: Perodicticus potto (assembly GCA_963574655.1). Taxonomy (NCBI): domain Eukaryota; kingdom Metazoa; phylum Chordata; class Mammalia; order Primates; family Lorisidae; genus Perodicticus; species Perodicticus potto. The sequence goes on from CAUYRH010123632.1 coordinate 44,977, forward strand.
CACAAGGGAGGTTACGGGGGATGATTTGAGCTGCTTAGAACCTGTCCGCTTTCTCAGGAAGATGTCACTGGCGGAAGGAAGGAGAGCGTTCACTTGGGCAGACAGCTGCAGTTCTTGGGCTGTGTGCCCAGAATTATGGTGGAAAATCGACCTTGCACTTTTGCCTATATTAGAAGCTATTAAACTCAGATTCTTGAATTCTGACCCAGACCTGACCTACTAGAACAGGATCTTGGGGCATAATACAGTGAATTAAGCATATTTAACAAGCACCCTCTGGTAATTCTGATACACACTGAAGTTAGAATAGTAATGCACTCAGGATATATAAGGGAAAGCAAGCTTTTCACAGTATTTTCACATGGATGAATTCTGATGTCAGATTTCTGACCCACTCTTTTACATGTTCCTTTATCCTCTAGTTTTCTCATGTAGCAGCTAACTTTCTCCATAGCTTTACTTTCAAAGCATCCGTGAAGTTAATATTGTTCTGTCAGTAAAACGACTTTTTCTTTTCCTCTTGACTAACAAGCAGAGAATCATCTGTTTTGTCAAGCTGGTACAATTCTTTCATAGTTTTACCTACAAGATCTTGCAGACGGTTAATAAGAAACAAGGCTGCATGTTAGGAGGCCTGGTGTAGTTACTCTGAAATAGAGACATCTCCCCCCAGCACTCATCTACTCTCTCAAAATCCCTCCCTGAATTCCAAGCACTTCACATCATCAATTAATGATATTTTATGTCTTCTGAAAATAATGAATATATAATTAAGACTAAGATACTCAGAGGGCTTCTCCTAGCTTCGAGGCCAATTCTTCCTTCTGCTTGGAAGTGTTTCATTTAACCTCTTTACCTATATCCTAATATAATTGGGGAGCATCAAACTCACCTGCCTTGAAATTTTCTGAAGATTCAGAAGTGGCATTAGCCAAATGTTTAACACATTAAAAAGTGCCAAAAACAGCTATGTGATGTGTTGGGCAAAAGATCTCTTTGCAACATCTGTGATACATGACCCTTTTTATAATTTTCCTTTCTTGACAAATTATATCATATTGCTTCACTGCACATGAGGGAGCAACAAGATATAATTTAAATAATTAAAGCCAAAAATTTTTTGCAATCTATTTATGTAAAGTAGGAACAGTGAACAGCAATGATGTGCCACTATAATACGTAATGAAATTTGAAACCAAGTACTTTAATGAAAGATAGTGAAAAAAGACCAAATATCAATATGGGTTCTGAAAACTTTTCTTCTTTCTTTAATAGTGTTCCATTTTCCCAGGAAACAAAGCAAAAGGACATGCTGCATATGATCACAACTGCATTCTGGATTATTTAGAAATCTGGGAGTTATCTTTGATTCTTTCATCTCTCTTACCAAACCTGTTGATTCTACCAGGATCTTTGAACCTGTCTATCTTTTCCCAATGCCATTTCTACTCTTTTATCTACTACACCGGCTTCTCTCTATTATCTATTTTAATTGTTTGTTAACTGCTTCACATGCTTCTGTTTTATATCTCTTCTATCTTGTTCTTTACATAGCAGCCACAGAGGTTCTTTTAAAAGGTAAATGGAGTCTTGTCTTTCTCTCATTCGAGCACTTCTGGCTTCATGCTGAACATAGAACGATTCACAGTCTCCTGACCTCAAGTTGCAGGATCCTGAGGATTTGGGCTTCTGCTTCCTTTTCTAGCTCCATTTTGAACCACTTTCTTTTTCTCATTATTGCACCAGCTGATTGTCTACACTTTAGTTCTTAGAATACCTCCTGCTCTTTCTTCCTTCAGAGCCTCTACTCAGTCTTTACTCTCATTACTCATTCTTCAAATCTCTAACTAAATGTTTTCTAGGGTTAATGAAAAACTGTTTCAGCAAGTCTTCTCCCTTCATCTCCAGCACAGTATGTACTTCTTATCTTCTAAGCTCTTACTTGTTCTGCAGTTATTCATTTATATATTTATTTATCTGTTTAATGTTTGTCTCCGTCAACTTGACCATAAGTGACATGAAGACGTGAACCAGATGTTTTTAATTTTCCACTGTAAACCTAGTACTGAGAATACTGTCTTGAATTATTATTAAATGATTGCTGAAAAAATAAATGAGTAATTAGGAAGCTGATCCTGTTTTTGAAATGACTTTTTCGTAGTAGAGCTCTTGATTAATCTGTATATTGAAGACAAAATAATCTGGGGGTAAACTGGGAGTAGGAGTTGGAAAGAACTTAAGTAAAATCTGAAAGTACAGAGTTGGGTAAGAGAAATGAAAGAGAGTGAGGAAAGAGCTATTAGATAAATAAAAAGAACAAGAATCTCCACCTGCAAAAAAATGAAAGCAAAGCAAAGCCCTCATAGTAGGCTGTTGAAAGACTGAGTATATCCTATATCAATTTGCATTTATTTTTTATTTTATTTTATTTACTTTTTTTTTTTTTTGAGACAGAGCCTCAAGCTGTCCCCTTGGGTAGAGTGCCATGGCATCACAGCTCACAGTAACCTCCAACTCCTGGGCTCAAGTGATTCTCCTGCCTCGGCTTCCCAAGTTGCTGGGATTACAGGCACCCGCCACAACATCTGGCTATTTTTTCATTGCAGGCATCATTGTTTGGTGGGCCTGGGCTGGATTTGAACCTGCCAGCTCAGGTGTATGTGGCTGGCATCTTAGCCACTGGAGCCACAGGCGCTGAGCTTATTTTTTATTTTTTAATCTTTATTATTAATTTTATTTTATGTATCTGAATAGGTTTAATGCATTAGCAAAGTTAATGATGTGAAATTCCATTAAACACAGCTACTGACAACAATTTCAAGAAAGAATAAATACATGTACCCAAGTATATGAGATTGTAAGGACCAGGTGAAACAAGAAATGTAACAGTGCTTTGTAAATGTCATTGTTTTTATTATTGTTAATCATAGAATCAGAGGAACTGCTGGTGGTCAGCATCTGAATGATGTGGTACCAGGCACCAGTGATTCAATGATGGTAAGTGTAGAGTTTAGGGTCAAGAAATCCAGTTCCTAAGGCTGGGCATGGTAGCTCATATCTGCAATCCCCACACTCTGGGAGGCTAAGGCAGGTAAACTGCCCGAGTCCAGGAGCCTGAGACCAGACCAAGCAACAGCAATACTCCATCCCTAAAAAATGCCCCAGCCACTGGGGAAGCTGAGGCAAGAGGAACTCCTGATGCAATTCTTTTTTTTTAAATGCCCATGATATGAACTCCTATTTAGCCTTTCCAAGTTTCCAGTAAAGTTTGCTAAACATAAAGGATGTATGTGTATCTGATTTTCTGTTTGTATGTGTATTAGTTATCTATTGCGGCAAAACAAATTACCACAAAAATTAGCAGCTTAAAAGAGTATACTTTGATTATCTCACAGTTTCCATGGTTCAGAAATCTGGGCATGGCTTAGCTGAGTCCCTTGCTTCAGGGTCTGTCACAAGGCTGCAATCAAGGTATTGTTCAGGGCAGAGATCTTACCTGAAGTTCCAAACGGGGAAGAATTTTCTTCCAAGCTGTGGGGCTGAGGCCATCAGTTACTTAATTGCTGTTTGGTGGAGGTCACCCTCGGTTCCTTGACACATAGGTTTCTCCAGTTTGGCAGCTTGTTTCATCAAAGTGTGTAGTCCAGAAAGCAGGAGACAGTCTTGCAAAGAGATGGAAGGCAAAATTTTTGTTACCTGGTCATAGAAGTGACATCCCATCACATTTTCAGAACTTAATTGGTTAGAAGGCAGTCACTAGGTTCAGCTCAACCTCAATGGGAGGGGACTGCATAGAGCATGAAATGCTGAAAGGTAGGAGACAGTGGGGGTCAATTTAGAAGTCACCTACTATAATATATTTATTAATGGTTTGATTGCATGTCTGTGTATGTAAATACACATAAAGTAAGGGACTCAGGTCTATGTTTAGGCTAACACAATTCAGCAGAAAGAAGCTGTTGGAATCAGAGATAACCATGAGAAGATCTATATTTTCAGAAAATATGTATAAAATTTTGGTTAGCTTTTCACAGGGTGTGATAGAAGGCCAAATCTGTGTTATTTGGCTCTTGGGGGGTATTCAGACCTTAAATGGCCAATGTATTCCAATAATTGGGCTATCTAGAGCACTGCTATATCTCTCCACTTGGCTTTCCTTGACAAATATTTTGGAAATATAATATACTCAGAAATGATCAATATTCCCAAAGAGTTAGGTGGATCTGTACAGTGATGGTGGACAGAAGAAGATTTATAGCACCTTGCCCCTGGTGGAAGGGACTGTATTCATTTGTTTACACTTTTAAATCTTAAGTACACTTTATAGTTTCCTAAAATGATCAACAAACAAGAAAATGTTTTCTTACATGAATCAGCAATAAAACAATTTATGCAGCCATGATAATGCAAATAATTTGTACTACCTTTACCAAAAGTTGTGATGTAGTTTTTTGGGGGGAGGGGAAGGAAATGTAGTATATAATGTGATTGGGACTGGGATACTGAGTGGAGAAAGCCAATTCTTCATCAAACTAAATCAGAAATCAATGGGTACTGTGAAACTAGATCCAAGCAAGAAATAACAGTGTATTATATAGAAATAGAAAGATAAATATAAAAACAGACATATAAATTCTTAGAAAGTTATTATCTTCAGAGAGCAAAACCAGAGAATATCATACTAATATTAAAAGTATATGTTATAATGTATTTCTAGTTGAAATATAAGCTTCACAAGTTCCTCATCTTTGCCTTCTACCTTTTATACTCCATCCTACTTTCTTGCTTTTAATAGAAGTATTACCATTAGTTTAATGGCATGCAGAATGTCTTTGTTTAAATTTAAAGGTTTGGAGCAGAGCAGATAGAAAGTGGTCATGACAAAATTAAAGCAAGCATTTTTTTCCTGGCACTATGAACACACATTATTTTAAATTGAATTAGCAATTTTTATTTCATATCTTACTTTTGTATATGTCCAATTTTCTTCTTTCTCTCGATGTTGACCACTATATCCATGTTTAATAAATGTAGGCAAATACTTTATACTTACTCTGCCTCTTCCTAATAAGAATTTTAGAAACATACAATAAGATGACATGCTTTAATTGAATTGAAAAAATACAAGGGGAAAATTGGGACCACGGAAAAGAGAAATACATATAATATTTGTCAATGAAGTTTTTTGTCAATATGAAATTATTTATTTCATTTATTTCTTTATACCATTCTGTCCTAGTAATTGGATACAAAATGAGTGAGGAAATTAGGGGAAAATAAAATAAGAATATTAGCAAGCACATAAGCAGGGGTAAAATTATTAAATTACATGTGTAATTTCTTAGGTACTTTATTTAAAATGGACCTAACAGTGTCAAGCAACTGAGACAAGAAAGAATGGTCATGACTCAGTGAGTGATATAAAATGTTACTCTGGGCTTCCTGCAGCCAAAGCCAAAGCCAAAGCCAAAAAAAAACAAAAAAACAAAAACAAAAACACAAGTAGCTTTGATAATCTTTCTATGACAATGATAGAGGACGCCATCTTAAGAGGCCATTGTATGGTTTTTCACATACTTAGTGTGAGTGCAGGATATTTAATTATATTTGAACGTATTATAAACAATAAATAGTATTTTAAATTCTAATTGTGCCCCAAATATTCCTTAAGACATATATTTTTATCTGATACTAAAATGTAACGGGGAGTTTCGAATTTTTTCTTTTTCTTTTTTTTTTTCTTTTTCTTGTTTTTTTGTGGTTTTTGGCCGGGGCTTGTTTTGAACCCATCACCCCCGGCTGGCATATGGGGCTGGCATCCTAATCCTTTGAGCCACAGGCGCCATCCTCAAATTTTTTTCTTGCGAAATTAGGCTCCCCTAATCTGGAGCTCTGATAGGCTTTTGGTATCTAAAAATTTTTAAATAATTTTCAAGAAGTCTGTGCCTAAAATTCCATATCTCATATTAGCTACTGTAATAAATACTTTCAGTCTAATAATATATTGAGTTTCTTTAATGATCCAATTAATTTCCTCAAAGAAGGCCAATCAATCTTCTCATTTCTTTCTTATGTCTGTATTTGATGATATTTTATCATTCACCCAAGAAACTTTGACCCTTCTCAAGAAAGTAGCATAGATGTTTATTTTTGGTGTTCCTGCACTGGTATATGCTGGGATAAAGAAGAGAATGGATTGTTATTTATATCAACGATTTGGCAATTCCATTATACATTCTTCTTATGTGGAAGACTACAGAGGAATTACAAAGAGAAGTCCCTTAACGAGACAGCTGTCATTTCTCAGTGAAGAACAAAATAATTGTTTGCATAAAAAAGTTATGGCAGTCTTCTGGTAAAAGATACTTAGCACTTACAGTCACTGTATATGGAAGGGTAGAAACCAGTTTACACACAGTTGAAGAGTAAGTGACTAGAATTAAGAATACAGCATTTTGTTCAAGTCAAATCAAGAAAATTAGCACTTCAAAATATTTGTTTCTATAGCATTGTGTGAGAATGGAGAAGATGTTGTATATAATACATATATATATATAAATAAAATATCTATTATAGGGTGGTGCCTGTGGTTCAGTGGGTAGGGTGCTGGCCCCATATACCAAAGATGGTGGTTTTGAACCCAGCCCCAGTCAAACTGCAACAAAAAATAGCCAGGCGTTGTGGTGGGTGCCTGTAGTCCCAGCTACCCGGGAGGCTGAAGCAAGAGAATCACCAAGAGCTGGAGGTTGCTGTGTGCTGTGATGCCGTGGCACCCTACCGAGGGCGATAAAGTAAGACTCTGTCTCTACAAAAAATACAAACTATATATAAAATATCTATTATATGTATTTAAAGAATAATTATTTAAATATATATAATTTTCTTTTTCTCCAATGACTGTCAGACATCTTCATTCCAAACACAGCCTTTTAAGACTTCTTAAAATACCCTAATGTCATCACAGTATCTTTTTGTTCTGGCCATTTCCCTCACATGTGCCCTCTCCTTAAAATGCATTTGCCCTCAGTTGTTGTTGCCAATGCATTTAAATACTTTAAAAAGTGGCCAGATAAGGCAGTAAAGAATAATTAATAATATTTTATATTATTCTTTAAAATTATATATATTTAAATAATTATTCTTTAAATATATAATAGATATTATATAAAATATACTTAATGTATTATATATTTAATTATTTATATAATTACATATATTGTATATTATAACATAATAAATATTTATATAATTATATAATTATAAATATATGAATAATTATATAATTATAGTTGTAATTATATAAATAATTTATATTAAATATAATTATAATTTAATAATTATATAAATACATAATTATTATTATTTTAAATATATAATTTTAAAGAATAATTATTTAAATATATAAGTAATAGATATATTTAAATATGTATAATTTAAAATATATATTTAAAGAATTTTTCTACTATATACATCTAAAGAATTATAATACTTTAAATAAATATAATTTTAAATATATATTTAAAGAATCATTCTTACAAATTATTCTTGAAAGATTATTAAAGAATAATTCTTTATACATATTTAAAATTACATATATTTAAGGAATTGTTCTTTATATATAATTTTAAATGTGTATATTTAAAAGAATCTGTATTCTTCACTTTTATGTATGAGTTCTTTAAAATGAAACATAATAAGTCTAGAATATTCAGTTTCTTTTATTTACTCATTCATCTATCCCTTGAGATAGTATTTCTTCAATACTTTGAAATGAAAGTAGGATAGAATGTTAAATTCAAAGTCACAGAACTGTGAAAGGGGATAATTTTTGAGGAATACATTCTAACTCAAACTCTAAACTGCACTTATAGTACAGTGATTCTTTCTAGAATTAACAAACAGAAAAGCAATGTTTCATTTTATGTTTGTAAGTTGTTAGGAGCCTTTAAATTCTGACAAGTTTTCAAGTGCTCTGTAATAATTCCAACAGATGAAATTCAAATCATGAGCCTTCTGCCACTAATACATCTGAGAATGAGAAATAATGCAAGAAATGATAAAGTTTTAAAAACGTATTTTCCGGTTTGGTGCCTGTTGCTCGGTGGTTAGGGCGTCAGCCACATACACCAGGACAGGTAGGTTCAAACCCAGCCTGGGCCTGCTAAACAACAATGACAACTGCAACAACAACAACAAAAAAGCCAGGCATTGAGGCAGGTGCCTGTAGTCCCAGCTACTTAGGAGGCTGAGGCAAGAGACTCGCTTAAGCCCAAGAGTTTAAGGTTGTTGTGAGCTGTGACGTCTTGATACTCTACCAATGGTGACGTAGTGAGACTCTGTCTCAAAAATTAAATAAATAAATAAATATTCCTAATGTAGTAGTAAAATGTAATATTATATCATTTCTAAATGAAGTTAAAGTTTTAAAGAAAACTACTCTCAGTCTTTGATTTCTAACAGCCCATTTGGATTATTTAGTATAAATATATTCCGAACATTCATCTGATTCTTTAACATAAATGAAGATATATGGGAAGGGTCAGAGAATCTAGAAAGTATAAGTAATGTGTAGAGATTAGGTCGTATTTTACTTCAATGTCTAAGTTACTCTGTAGTAACTTAGATCTATTATAATGTATGGATATTTCCAATTCTCTACTGATTCTAGGAAACAGCTGGTCTTTTTTTGATATTTTGCTTCAATAGACTCTTCAAAGACACTAAAGTTTTGGACTAATGCTGTTGTTATGATAAATATGTTATAGACAGCAAAAAGGAGACACAAAATACTAAATTTTGCCTTGTTTATTCAAGTCAACAGACATATATTAGGTATATATTCTGCCAAGTAGAGCTTTGGCTTCCGAGGCCCACAGAGATTTAAAAATATAAGCTGGAGAAAGTCTATCTATAAGTCAATAAATTATTCTTTAGTAAGGGAAGAACTACAATAAAAGTATACAACTTGAGAATATGTTTAATAAATATAAAATGAATGATGTACAGTATAGGTACACAGCAGCTATATTAAAAGTATATATGCATACATATACATATTTAATTCCACATTCATATGTCATAAAACTAAAAATATGAGATAAAAATCTAAAATTATGTATTTAATACTCAAATTGATCCTCTTGGATAGCCCTGATGAATGTGTTCCTCTCTTTGGAGAACAATATCATCAATGACAGAGCTAACGAGGAGAAAAGAGGAGTCAAAGGAAGGGCTTCCAACAAAGGGTAATTCATTAATTAAGATCTAAATGTCAAAATTATTCTTTTCATGAATAAGAAAAGGGAAGAGCACTAAGTCCAGAAGGAAGAGTTTATGATTATTTAGATACAGGTAGTTTCAGGATTTGTTCAGAAGCCAGGAATAATTGCACTTTTTTTTTTTTAAATGTTAAGAAATGAGGCCTGGGGTGGCACCTATGGCTCAAAGGAGTAGGGCACAGAGGTGGCGGATTCAAACCCAGCCCCGGGCAAAAACTGTAACAAAAAAGAAAAGAGGCCTAAAACATGTTGAGTGCCAATTCACGACAGGACATCCTGGGCACAGACCTGGGCATTATTCTGAAAACCAGGTGCTGCCAGCAGAGAGTTTTCAGCAAGTAAAAAAAAGGATGAGTTAGAAGAATGTAGAGTGGGAGATTTGGAAGTGGGACAGGTACATGGGAATAATAATAATTGGGGTGCATGGGAATAATACATGAGAACTTCCCTTTATAGTGATGCACATGTTCTTCTTTTTAAACTGTTTGTTGGAAAATCTTTTATAATGACTGCTTAATTTTACAGTACATATCTAATTTTAAATGATAAACATACATAAGTACATCCATGTACTTCTTTTGTTTGTTTGATTGTCGTTTTAACTGATGGAGCTAGTGTCTCAAAAAAGGCTTGGAATCCACAGATGTTGAGAATGATTTAAGAAGGCGTAAGCGCAGAGAAAAGGACGTCCGGGAAGACGCTGATGCGTGGACGCAGGATGGTGGGGGGTCTCCAGGAGGCAGGAGCAGTGAGGATGGGAAGTGAGGCCTGACGCAGTCCACGTTCAGCAGAGATTCTTTCTCTTACCTTCTCTTTACATTTTCTTCAGCAAAAAGAGACATCTGACTTGTTTCCTGCTTTTTCAGTCCATTCAGGTGGCTATAACAAAATACCATAGACTGGGGGTGGTATAAACTGTAGCAGCTTATTTCTCACAGTTCTGGAGGCTGAGAGGGCCACAGTGAAGGTGCCAGAAGATGAGAATTACTGCTGCATTTCCACAAGAGTCACTGGATCCCAACACACAGAGCAAACTGTCAGGATATGAAGAAGAAGAAAAGGCAAACAGGAGCATGATACAAAGGAGTGGGGGGAAGGCGCAGGGAGGGGTTGGGGAGAGGAAAAGAGGAACGTCTTCTGAAAGAGAATTCCTTGTGATAAAGTCAAAGTCCAATTGGAAAAGTCATCACCAGATCGTCATCATTTAAAGGGCCGAACAGCTTTCGGCTGGACTGGCCTGCTCTTTGCAGAGAATGTATGCTTCAGAGAGATTCATTATCCTCGCTTGACACATACCCAACAGTCTAACTTATGCCATCCCAGAAACTAAATCTACTATAGGAGAAATTTGGTCTTTAGCCTACCTTCTAGATTCTAGGTCTCATTCATTTATATTTATATACCTATACAAGATCACGTATAGATATGTGCCTATACGTAGACATATGTATGCTACAAATGCAAAATACATGTGTATGGGCATATATAATATCTCAACATATATGTATATATCTGTTTATGTACTCAATGGGTGTATATGTAGCTATAGTTTGGCCCAGTATAACAATTATTGCTCTGGAGTTCAACAGCCATATATTTGAATACTAGTTCCAGCCCCTACAAGCTATAAGAGAAATCTGACAATGACTGTTTTTGAGCCTACTCTCCTCACCTCAAAAGTGGTGATAACAGTGTCCACTTTGCTATCTCCTGACGTGGATTAAATAGGATGGTACATGTAAGTTGCAGGCTTACAAGGAAATCCAACTGGAAGTAGACATTTTCATTTTGTAGCCGGAGGTACAATTACCTCCTTTGACTTTAAAGATGCCTTCCCTGAAGTTCAGACATGAAAGATGGGGCACTAAATATGTAATGGAATTCACCTTTATTGAATTTTAGTTTATATGGCAAATACAAAAATGAACAAAACAAGGAACCTACCACACCTGGGTTCACAGACAAAACAAGCACTGAGGCTTTTGGAAATGCATGTACAAAATATGGTGAGTAAACAAGAGAAGGAAGGATTAACAGAAGAAGTGGGGGAGAGAAAAAGGGAGAGAGAGAGAATGAATGAGAGAGACAGAAAGAGTAAGGCCAAATAAGAGAGGTGTGATTAGAGCTGAACTATAAACTTCGCTTGTTCAGAGTTCACATTTGGCAAAACTTAACTAGGGAGTAAAGGAACACTGATTGTATGAAAAGCAGGGCAAAATCTTCTCGTACTTGTAGCAAAGGAGAAACGTGTCCTGTTGCTTTCACGCAGGATCTATTTATCCTTGGTTTTGATATAAAATTCAGGGCAATCATTTCCTCCTTTTCTAGTAGATGAAAGATTAAAAGTCAAACTTTGCAGGAGAGATTCTATTGCTAGCATTCGCAGCTTTCAGAGCAAAACAAGACTGCAGCCAATGATCTGATAAAGAAAGAAGAAAGAAAACCCATGAAAAACAAATATTAAAATTCCAATATATTAAACGAAGCTAAGGTAATTTGGTTTGGGAGAAGAGAAGTCACTGGTAACACAGCCCTTTCCTCTTCAAGCCTCAGCATATTATAAACAACATAATCACTGCTCTTTGAAATGATGGGTTATGTTATCAAAAACAAGTTAAATTATATTTCCTATCTCTTTCAATGAAATGGAAGAGCAAAATGCTTTGTTGAACAATACCATTAAAATAATTAAAATCTCTCGGTGTTGAATGGTTGGATAATTGTGGGTTTCTTAACCTTTCTGAGCCAAATTTCCTTATCTATAATATCCACACTGTAATACGTACCTAGTGAGGTTGTGGTAAATTCTAAATAAGATACTAATTATTGGCCTAGGTATTACCTGGTCAGGCCTATAAAATGTTAATTGGGTGATTTCTGCTTTCAATTGGTTAATTTCTACTTTGACAGGATTCTCCGTAGTTATTTGGGAAATTCATATCTCATGAATTTGCCATGGTGAAAGTTAAATTGGCAGTGAGGTTAATTTATATTTTAGTCTATATACTACAGGTTGTTACCTGTCACAGAGGTTTTTTGAAAGTTGAAGAATGCCACACGATGTTCATATAGAGAGAAAATCATTTATTCTTCATCAATACAAGGTGTATCCTGAATTTATCACACAGCTGTGGGAACTCAGATTTCTCTTTGTTGATTCGTCAGGACTAAGTGTGCACACACACACACCCGATGTATATGTGTCTAGACATGTTAGAAAGAAGACAGATTTGTCTCATTTTGGATGATACACTTGCGGGAATGAACATTCATTTGGAAAGAACAGAGTACTACGGAGAAGCTGTGTATGATTTTCTGAGGAAGTCTATATTTTACTTCAGATTTGGAGACCTCTCAAATGAGTAAAACTCCATTCACAAATGTTGTTTACTCCCTCTCACTGAAAGCAATCGTTTGCATTTTGAAAATGAAAAATCATTTCCACTCTCATTATACCCTTTCAGTTCCCCTCCAAAGCAAGGTTGCTGAAGCACGTCCTTATTTTGCACATCGCCCTATCAGCATCTTGTTCTGGGATATCTTTCACAACAAAGGAACGCAGAGCATTTGATTGAACTATTCTATTTCATTCAGTGAAAATGAAGCAAGAGAATTTGTTGCTTGTAGTTAAAGGGAGTCCAAGCTGCACGGCTTGTTTCAAATGTGTAATATCTGCTCAAGCAATTGATGGGCCTGGTCACTGACCCCGTGTCAGTTCTGGCCTCTCAGACTGAGCAGATTTCTCCAACACACATATATACAATTGCTACCCTTCTCGAGATTCATGGACAATTTTAAAACCTGCCTTTCACATGCATCTACTTATCAAAACTTACTTGACTGCATCTCATTATCAATATTGTCAAAATATCATCAAGTTATCATTTTCCAGTTTGGAAAATGCAAAACAAAACCTAAAATAATGTAGACTACCAAAAAAAAAAACAAAAAGAAAAGAAAGTGCTAGAGAAGAGAACATTAGAAAAATTAGTCCGATGGAGGTTTGTGCTTAGGAGTCAAGGGTGATCTTCATAAAGAGGAACCGGCAAGGTTAGGAGCAAAGACAGACGGAGGGCCAAAGTGTTTTATGCTTTAATGGCATAGCGAAGATCAGAGCTACCAACGTGAAATCTTTCTAAGGAAGAAGCAGCAAGTGTAAAGCCAAGAAAAGAAAAAAAAATACATAACAAAAAGAAAGGAATGAAGGTAAGGTGTTAAAGTAGGGATGAAATGAATGTGCATAGGGCTTTGGTATGGTCAGAGCTGGGCTTCTTTGTGTGGGTGTGGTCAGGTTTGGAGCAAGATATCCCAAGATAATGGCCTTAACACTGGAGAATCAGCAGAAGCCTGAAGATCTCCCTTACCTCCCTGCACCCTTCTCTGAAGCAGGTCATAAAATCCTCTTTTAAGAGGTGCTCTTCTTATACCTGGAAGAAAAGAATGTCTTTATTTCTGAAAACACAAAGGCACAAAAAGGAATCTCCACAAATAGGCTTTGCAAAGTTTAATTATCGTGAAGTCATGCTCCCTTTGTTGAATTATACTATCCCAAGACTGTCCACACTTCCTCAAACCTAAGCATGAATATTCACCTTTCCCTGTTTCTCTGGGTCTTCATTTTTGGAAGGCTCCCTCATCATGTAAAACTTACATGAAATAAACATGTGTTCCTTTCTCTTGCTAATCTGCCTCATGTCATGGAGGCCTCAGCCATGAACCCAGAGATGAGTGAGGAAAACAAACCTGCATGTGCCACCTGCGTGGAGCTTTGTGGAATCTGTCTGGATAGAAGATCAGAATGGTCCCGCTTCCCTGCAGACAAAATACTTAAACACGAAGCACACCCTAAGAACATACTTCTCAATATTTACACACTCAATGGCGCTCTGTCACAGAGTTCCTACAGAATTTTGAACATTCCTCTACCCTAGTATTTACTTTTTTCTTTTCTTTTTCTTTATTGCTTTTTAATTTTTTTTTTTCCCATTCATCCGACACTCCAGTCAGAATGTGAGCTCTAGGGGAAAAAAACTCTTACTTCTCTGTAACATGCAGCAGATTACACAGCAGGTTTGCTGAAGAGGCTTTTAGTGTAGCAAACGGATCATCTGGAAGAGATTTACAAATCCTGAGCCAATAATAAAGCTAAGCAACCTGGATAGTGTAAGCCCAAGTCAGGGAAATGAAATTGCTAAGGGCCAAAAGGCCCTGAAAGTATCATTTCGTAAAATCCAGTTGCATTCATTCAGCAAATATTTAGTGGACATCAAATATTGTTTTCGCGTAGAGAAGCGGATAACATTACTTGTGTTGTCTTATTGTCAAGTAATTGATACAATCGTCCTCTAAGACTGTGCCTTTCTGAAACCAGGAATCAAACTTAGCCCAGCACACTCAGACACCATTGATAACAGGCATTGTGTAATATAATGAATTTCACATCTAACGCATTTCATTAGAATGTTTAGGACAGGGGTTTGTGGCAAAAAGAACAAATGCGTAAACAAAAATCTTTAAAGTTAAGCATTGGCATCAGTTACAGCTGATGGAAACACAGTGAGAGAACAGATTAAGAACTTGAAAATACTTGGCATTAAGATCTTTTAAATATAGTAGAACATATGCTTTAAATCATTATCTTAAGCAATAGTTAATTGTGAAATAACATGAGACATTTTGGGGCTCATCTTATAAATCTGTGTTTTTAAAATAATCGGAGGTAGGGAGTGACCTGACTGTAACAATGCAGGTTGAGACTGGAATGTGTTCACACTTCCTTCTCCCACTCCTGGCTATTTCTTATCTCCCCATCACTGGAAAGCTCCTTGAGAACTGTGTTTTCTCTCTTTCTCTTCACTTGCTGACGCTGAAGCCTCACTCTGCACAGCAGGTCAGCAACTCAAGCTTGCCTGCCCCTGCTGTCTCCTCCACCCACTCAGGTAAGCTTTTGTTGCCACTCCACTGAAAAGGCTTCTACCAAGGTCAATGACTGTTTGCATTTTGCCGAGTATCTGTTACACTCAAGGCAGATAACTGTTATCTCAAACCAGAATGTCTAAAGATACCCTTAGGGTGGATTGCCAAGAAAGGAGCCTCCTATTCTCCTTTAGATACCATGACTATTTACATATAATCAGTGGATGCACTAAAATTGCCTATTTTAATTCTAAAGCAAAAACCCCACATCTACAAACAGAGCCAGTGGATGAAGTCGGGGAAGCAAGTATATAATGTTGTTTAATATTACAACTGTAAGACACATGTTAATCAAAACCATAAGAAATAAAAACAGTAAGAGAATAACTTGGATATATATTTGTAATATATAGGACAAAGTTTTAATGTTTATATAGTAATGGGGTGGGAGGGAAGACCAAAATCTCAAATGTAGGTGATCACCTGGGCAGATCTTCTGCACCCTCCCACGTGGTGCCATCAGAAGGCCTGACTGGTGGTACAAGATGGCCTTGCTCAAATAAAAGAACAATGACCACACCAAAGGAATACAGATGGTCCTTGTCCATGGTCCTTGTTTGGCCGCTCTAATAAAACATACAGAATAAATAACAGTATTATGTCAAATGTTAATCATTATTACAGCGACAATGGCTTCAAACTTTTGAAAACTTCATATAAAGAAAAGGGTTTGGAAAGAACCTCTCTCTTTCGTTGCAAGTAGGAACAAAAGATAGTAGAAACCTCATACTTGGAGACTTGCAAAACTCCAAAATTATCCATTTTCTTTAACATCAAACTTTTATTTCTGGGAATTTATTCTAAGTAAATCAATTATAAATAATAGAGAACTGGAAGGATGTTTGTGTGCACATTTCACTTAGCTCCAGGCCACTCTGGACCCTTAGAGCTCCATCAGGACATAGGTCGCTAATTCAAGGTAGAGCTTGACCTATGGCACCTAGACCCATCTTTCACTGGCACTGGCAACACAAATAGACAAAAAAGTTAAAACCAAAAAATATTCTGCCAACAGCTGCAATTATGATTTTACTCCCACTTTGTGTGACCACTTTATTGTTTTATTTTATTTATTTATTTTTTTTATTTTTATTTATTTATTTTTTTTTGCAGTTTTTGGCCGGGGGCAGGTTTGAACTCACCACCTCCAGTATATGGGGCTGGTGCCCTACTCCTTGAGCCACAGGCACTGCCCCTATGTAACCACTTTAATATTTTCCTTTATATAAATTCCTAAACAAAATATACATCACAGAACATTTTTTTAAGAAAAAACATCTGAACCAGAAGTACTCAGCTGAGAAAACATTCAGATTCAGATGAATTAAGCATAACACCAGGAGAGCGAGTAAATAGCATCTGTTTATGGCACAGGTTCTTAATTTGAAGGATCATGGACACCTTTGGCAGTCAGGTGAAGCCCAATCTATTTCAATTGTGCAGTGTTGTCTCATAAACCACCCCAACATGTGGTGGCCCAAAACGACATGCATTGATTTTCCCCAGAATATATGGTTAGTGATCTTGGCTGTGCTCAGCTGGGCAGATCTTCTGCTGGACCCCCATGTGGTGTCAGTCATCAGAAGGCCTGACTGGTAGAAGATGGTACAAGACGGCCTTGCTCAAATTCCTGGTGTTTGTGCAGGCCAGTTGGTGGAACCTCTTGCCTCAGATAGTTTCGCATCCTTAAGAAAACGAGCCTTGGTGGCTGGGCGTGGTGGCTCGAGCCTGTAATCCTACCTGTCTGGGAGGCTGAGAGGGGAGGATCACTTGAGCTCAGGAGTTCAAGACCAGCCTGAGCAAGGGTGACACCCATCTCTACTAAAGATAGAAAAATTACCCAGTTGTAGAGGTGAGTGCCTTTTGCCCCAGGTACTGGGAAGGCTAAGGCAGGAAGATCACTTGAGTTCAGGAGTCTGAGTTTGCTGTGAGCTAGCCTGAGGCCACAGCACTCTAGCCTGGAGCAACAGAGAGACACTCTGTCTCAAAAAAGAAAAAAAGGAGCCTTGTCTTGGCTTTTACACAGGATAGGACCAGGGCAGGAAGACAGTGAGAGCAGAAGATACAAGGCTTCCTAGAACCGAAGCTCAGACATCACACCACATCTGTAGGATTCTGTTTGTCAGAACAAGATACAAAGCCAGGCCAGATTCAAGAAGGATAAAAAACTGCACCTGGATGGTGAGAAGACAAAGTCACATTGTAAAAGAATGCACCAATAAGAAGGGGAGGAATTGTTGCAGCCGTCATTGCAAAAAGTCTCAGTACCCTTTCTTGACTAGTGTTTTGAAAAGCATAAAGTAAAATGCATAGAATTACAAGGGAAACCAGTTATCTGGGAAACCAGAGTAATCCAGTTATTGAACTATTCTAAAGAACAAAATTTCCGATGTAGTAATACAAGTTCTTTATTTTTAACCATTAAGGAAACAACACCTGGCAATGAGTTTGATCACTACCATGATTTCAAATTAGTAATGAGCACTAGAGTATTTTGAGATATATGAAACAATTGCAGTGTAGCTTTTATTAAAAACAATTTCTATCGGTGAAACGCATAGCGCTAACACTACTGTGATTTGTTTTCTCCGTGTCTATTTGAAGGAAATGCAAATTTCAGTCAAAGTTTAGAGAAAATAAAGATGTAAGTTTTCTCCCTGTTCGTTCATGACACTCGCATGTCTAAGGACCAAAGTGAAATAGCCTGCTGGGAGATGTACATGACTTTCTGTGCACCTACAATGATACTGCAATCTGCATTTACCTAACTCTTACTACATCTGCAAGATCCAAACTCAGACTACTCCTTCCTGCACCCAAGGTATTGCTCCAATGTTCATGATGTTTCAGAACACGTGTTCGTGTCTCTTATCCAAAGATGAGGAGATGAAAGCAAAGTCCTGGCTCTTGCGAAGCATAGAGCATACATTCCGGCTAGTATTACCTTGTAATGAACAAGAGAATTGCTCCTGCTGCTGTAGCTACTATTTACAGACCAGTTACAATAGTTATTTTTTTGTGGTGCAAACAGATGCCTTGCACCTGACCTAGCACAAAACCTGATACCTCTGGCAGATGCGAGATGAGTATCTCTTGCACAAATGAATAGCTGCTCTTTATGCCTTAATAGTAATAATACGAAAAATTCAGAAAGCATTGTTGTGGCTTTTTCTCCCTCTCTAATTCAAAGAATTTGTCTTTGCTATGCCTTTGTCAGGAAGAAAACCAAACAAGATAAGATACGTTAAGTGGTAGAAAGTTCATCTGGGTAGAGATGTTTTCATGAATACCCTGTGATTAAACGTAATGTAGCCATAGCCTTTAATGATGTTTGTGTGTCAGAATATATCCAAGGAGATTGTTTAAATGGGTGATGTGAGTACAATACTTGCTATGGAGCCAATTTTTAAATCATGATTCAATGTAAGACTGCACCTGTTAAAACAGTCATTTGGGGGAAGGCAGTTTCTGTGTTTACCATAAAATAGCGGTAGCTTGATCTTTGATAGAAGATGAGATTGGGTTTCCATTCAAGAGGCAATAAATAGTAGCAAGTTAATTCTCAACAGGCCCCTGTAGTTGACCTCATTCCTGCACACTATTTCTAGGGAGTAATAACAGGAAGCGTTTTTTTTAATTAATTTATCTTTGTTCTCATAGGACAGTAAAGCCCATTTTCTTGTGTACAGTCTCACTCATAATTTTTTAGGGTAGTTAAAATCTTGGCAAGTTTGCAAAGTAAGTGGAGAGAGACCATGTATGAGATTAAAGTAATCGGCCTCAATTCCCTCTCAATTACATTGT
This sequence comes from Perodicticus potto, assembly GCA_963574655.1. NCBI lineage: Eukaryota > Metazoa > Chordata > Mammalia > Primates > Lorisidae > Perodicticus > Perodicticus potto. The sequence continues at coordinate 64,035 of CAUYRH010123632.1, forward strand.
CAATCCCACCCTTTAATTTCAGACTCAATTGTCTTCCCAATTCCCCCTTTCTTTTATTTCAGTCCATTTGCCTACTCCTGGATTTGTAATTTTTTCCATCCCTTCTAGAGCCCATGGTCTGCCAGCCCCGTTAGGCCCTTAATGGCACAATGCACTGAGTTTTGTCACCGTCTTCCCACCACCCTCATCTTAGAAATTTCTCGATTTTGATTCAATGCTGCATCTGCTTGCCTTCCTGCTATGCTCTGCCTGGTGAAACTATATATAGATGTAGATGGAGAGATGATGTAGATATGGATATAAATACAGGGAGAGATAGAAAACATTCCAGAATGTAACTCCTACACATGTAAAGGCTCCAGCTTTTGCTGGGCCTTCGGTTTCTGTTGGCAATCCTTCCTTGTCACATTCTCCCAGGCACACATGCTAAACCTTCACTGTGCTCTTCAGACCCATGATGCTGGACCTCCTCGTGATACGCTCAGCTTTTGAACACATCCCCTGAGTCCTAGGAGCAGGAGAGAACATGAGCAGAGAGCTCCCTGCATGTTCCCATCGTGGACCCCTGAGGAAGAAGGATATTGCTCCTCTCTGAAGCTGACCCCTTCACTTTGGGTGTAGGTTTAGAGGACCTTCAGACTTCTCTACACCTTCCTCCATCAGCGACTCCATATTAACTCTCTGTGCAGGAAGTTGCCCCTCAGCCCATGAACAGAATGAATACCTCCTTTATTAGCAAACAAAAGCAAATACAAAAGAAATTGGAAGGCAACCAAGCCAAAACAAAGGAAAACAAAGTATCTCAAGAATGGAAGAAAAGGTATCCAATGTACTCAGCCCTACTATGAAGCT